>CABFWO010002752.1:38089-109736 GCA_902155825.1 Timema genevievae | reverse complement strand
AGTCAGGGAAAATTGAAAAATGTTGCCTGGAAAACCTGGAAAAGTCAGGGAATTTTGTAAAATATGTTTTGTAGCCACCCTGTTATAATATATTTGGAAGAAGGTACAGGAAAGGTGGATAGAAACACATAATAGGAATGAACACGACATGGCTTTTACGATAAAAAGAAGAACATAGTTCACACTTTACATTTCTGCCATTGGACAAAGAGGTAAAATCAACTGTTACAGCCCAATCCTCCTACCTCTTTTACATGTTTCTATCCAACTTTCCTGCTCCTTCTTCCAAATATAATACAAGATATTGGTTGTTATTTGATGATAACAGCAAAGCATCAGAATACCAAACTCTTTATGTTCGTGATGTGTGGAAGTTCTGATGGATCATCAGATGCCCCTGATCCGCTAGTTTTCACTTTTTAGCGGATGTTGCTTGAAAAGTGACGTATCACCATCATCATCATCATCTAGTACTGTTTCCAGCCTCTGGTCAGATCATCTTAGTAAAATTGCTGCCATCTACCTCTATCTACCTACAATTCTTCCTCTCTCACTCTAACCAACTCCTCTCCTCTCTTGTTTGCACTCCCTCTGTAATCTGCATTTCCCACCTCCTTATGGGCCCTCCCTTGTGGCCTTATTATCGTACCCTCTAGCTTCGATAATCTTTTCGGCAATCTCTCTCTTCCCACTTGTTTGCTCCCCTTAATATCTCATTCAGATTCTGTACTACTGTTATTTATCGTACAACCTTGTTTCTTAACCTATATCTCCTGGTGACACTAAGCTTGCTCCTAATAAACTTCATACCCATCACCTTCACTTTAATTGCGCCACTCTTATCCATGGTCCATGAAAGCATGCGCATAAAAAGATATGTGTGCGATAGACTATTGTAAAATCATCTTTAGCTGTAAACAGAAATATGTTGAAAGATCTTACTCAAATAGCACCCAGATTATGTAGTAGCAGAGACATATCCCCAGGGATAACACCATGACGAGAACAAAGACAAGTCCCCAGGGGAAGTGCCTCACTTCGCTTGGTGAGTCCTCCCAGTAGCGGTCACACGTCAAGTACCAGCACACCGCACGATTCAACTCCTCTACAAAATGATGCAGTGAAGTAAGGATTAGGGGAAACAGATTGAACTTTGAACCTACTAAAGAATCCTGTTTTTATACCGTTAATATTTTTTTTATTTAAGTGGTGATTGTGGGAGTATATTCTACACTTCATGTCTTTTTTTACCCCTCATAGTGTTTGCTGTCAATTTAAACAGCAAATTAGAAACTTATACTACCCTGAGTGTGTTAGCACTTGGTTATGAAAACCATTCTAAATATTGTATTATTTAAATTGAGACAGGAAGCGAACCTGGGACTTTTGACTTAGTACGCCAATGCTTTAACCACTGAAATATCTGGGATTCGTCCTGTACTCAGGGACATTTTTCACTCATATTTTAAGGCAGATTCTGTGGTGGTCTTGCGTAAATCTTCAGCTACAAATGAGTGATAATTTAATATCACGAGCTATCAGATAACGCAGCCATCTTCAACTCGGGAGGGCTTTATGTTTCCAAGAGTAGACGACAACTGTACAAATGCGCATATCATAATAAATAAAATGGCCAAACTAATATAATATTTAATCCATCATTCTAAATATTCCGCACTTGTGGCACATATGATTTACCTATAACTATAATCAAGAGGTTTCATAATTAATAAGTTATTATATCTGCAAAATCACTTTTAGAAATACTTATTTAATAACAAATTTAGCAGTTAAGATTGACACAAAATATTGCTGTACCATTAATTTACTAAACAGATTTATCTTGTCTATTTTTATGTAAGCAAATTAAAAAAAAAAATACCTTCTACTTCCTTGAAGTCTTGGATGGATAAATTTACCAGTAGACCTGCTATACAGTCTCGAACTAATATCTAGAAAATGGAAGGGAAAACACACACACATACATAAACAAATAGTATTTTAAAAGCACATAAATGATCAAATAACTTGTATTCTTAGACGTATTTATTTATTTATGGTTCACTGGTTCATAGCACTGTGTGTATATTCATTCCTGGTTTGGTTGCATAGGCAACTGTGCAGGATGCCAAAGTTGCACTTTTGTTCTATTTGTTAAAGAACATTTTCAACAAATTTCAACACAATAATCATATTATTATAATTACCAACTGCATATTATTTTATAGATGCATGGAAATGTATTTTTGCTTATACCTGACCAATGAGTGGTCCACTGAGTGATGAGAACAATTCACAGGTACAGTTTAAACAAGTTTCACAGTTTCTTGTAGTAATTTTAAATAGCGTAGACCAGGTTACTAGCCTTGATTGTCCCCACACCCATGATAGTATTCGCTGATTACGGTAAGGATGCTGTACCAATCGGTGTTGGCACGTTTTAGCCAGTATACCACAAGTACAACCATTGCTCGGTCTTACCCTGAGCACACTTGCACTGTTCCTTCAAACCGGTATCCCTACTATAAAGACTGCCTTGCCAGTCAGTATACCGTTGCCCGCGTCACTACCACTAGGAGGTTAGGCGATGCACCGGCACACCAGACTGCCAACTTCTTGCGTCATGAGGACCTCGCACCGCATAAGTGTGGAGAAAGTGAGGATGGATTAAGTACAAAGTAGTTTTTGAGCTATATTCACAGTTTCTTACCTACCCCGTGAGGGAATGGTGTGATTAGGTATGTATGTATGTATGTAGCTTAAATAAGTTCTGCTTATCCTGGCAACACTCCACGACACAACATCGCCCTTAGTAATAACCTTTCTATATTATTGAAACACAACGTATACAATGTATACAACGTATACAATGTATACAACGTATACATCCTCACTAATGAATGAATCTTTTTTACCTCGCATCGTAGTTTGAGTTTCTGCAGCTCCTCAGGTTTGCAGTTGGCCTTAAGTTTCTGAAGCTCACTCAACCTCTGCTGCTTGTAGTCAGTGGGCGGAAGGGCAGAGTCCACCAGGTTAATGCTGTCGCACGTGTCTGTCGTTGCATTGCTGTCGTCACTTAATGGCTGTTGAGACTGATTCTGTTCCAAGGGTGTTTCAGGGTGGGCGCCTCGAGGGCAGAGGTGATGTTGGGGTACAGCGGGCGGAACCTGCGCCTGTAGATATATATATTTATGTATATTTATTTTAGCACCGTGTCTTACTACCTCTTCAAGTTATACGCATATGTACTAATAACGCTATAGAGTTATGGATGAGGAAGGTTGAATTCAGAGGAAATGTATCTGCATTCGCGTGGAGGATGAGTGGAAAACCATTTTGGATAAACCACCCTCAGTAACCCGACCGGCATTCAAACCCTGATCTCCCTGTCATCGGCAGTCTAGCTAACACAAGAGTGATGCCTTACACCATGCGGCCACTGAAGCAGGTAACTGCTATTATAGCTACATGTCTTCTTTAGGGGGGAACCTCAATACAGCTCTTATATCCCATTTAAACAATGCAATGCAATACTCAACATATGTTGATGCAATTATACCTACATACCTGCCGCCCATGAGGGAATAATCCCCCTCTCAGCAGGACCCTGGCTAGGTCTCGTGGTCCTGAAAGAGACAGCGCGGTTCGGTACGCTGTGGATTCACTCCATATCTCAATGTCTGTGTTGAGGTGACCCGAGTCAGCCATGCCGGGGCTGCCAACTTCCTGCGTCATCAGGACCTCGCAACGCATAATGTCGCAATAGTCGGCTAGACACACCGCATCTTCCGCCTAATTTAGTTGAGTGAGAGACATATAAAAGTACCGCGTCACGATTAGTGGCAAAAATTGAGTATAAAATAAGTTACTCCCTCTCCACCCACATTAAAACAGAACAGTCATGATGTAACCTCCTACAAACCTTTGAATAGATTATAAGAATCTTTCTCACTCCATGCATAAGTCTTAGCTTAGGTAATTGATAAAGCTCAAACCAGGCGTTACATCATATTGAAGTACCTAGTTTGAAGTCTTCATTAGAAAACAGTCGAATTGAGACTATTGTAATAGTTTTACTTTTAAAAAAAATTGATACATGGTCTGCTATTTTTATGTTTAGTTTTAGAATTGAAAATTCAAGCAATAATTGTGCTTTAGAGGGACAACCACAGTTTAATTTTGGCCTTATCTGACAAGCGAGAACAATTAATATACCTATTTTCACATATTCATACATCAGTTCATGTGATATGCAGTTGTCAATTTTGATCATAAAGATTTTTATTTGAATTTTCTAAAAGGCCCTTCCCATGAAAATTAGACTTAACATACCATGTTTATTTGGTTCTTGTGGCGGTTGTCAAAGTGCAGGTCCAGGAAGCGCTCCTCGTAGAAAGACTTGCCGCAGATGCCGCACGTCCACTGGGAGGGGCGGTGCTGCAGCTTGGCTGACTGTTGCGGCCAGTAGATGTCTCTCATCGGGTGGAACGGGCAGTCCACTGGTAGCTTCACCTGGTACTTCTCTAACACGGGAATCCATTTCTGTAACAGTCAAACTAATCTAGTACTTCAGCGTGGCAAGTAGTTGTCTCTCATCTGGTGGAATGGACACACTACTGTTAGCTTCACCTGGCTTGGAGATAATAACGGGATACGAAGTAATATTGTTTGTCTCATCTTGTGCACAATCTCCTAGTAACAGAGGTGCTACTTCTTGGACACAATATATTAAACACTGAGAGTCCTAGCCAGGGGATAAGAGCAGTAGAGGAGGTAGTATCTGTCTTACCCTTTGTGAATGATCTTCCTGACGATAAAGGTTTGATCTCCTGGACATGAGATCTTGAACACTGAGGGCCCTAACCAGGGGATAAGAACAGGAGAATAGGTAGTTTACCTTGTGGACAATCTTCCTGACGGCAGAGAAGTGATCTCACGGACACAAGAGTTTGAACACACAGGGTCCTGGCCAGGATATAAGAATAGGAAAGGAGGTAGTATTTGTCTTACCTTTTGAACGATCTTCCTGACGGTAGAGATGTGACCTCTCAGACATTAGATCGTGAACTCTGTGGGTCTTGGTTAGGATATAATAATAATAATAATAATAATACCGATTCGTGTTCGTACACTGACAGCTGGCATGGCCAGCAGAGCACCCCTGGACATCAAGGCCCAGGGGCAGTTTCTAGGTCGGTACCTACCTAAAAAGTTTCAACCCCCCACCCCGAAGGGAGGGATGATCCGGATCGCTGGGGAGTCGAGAATTAATTCCTCCCCTCTTTCAGTATACACTGGTATGACCGGCACCGGGGACTCATACCTACCACCTCTCTAGGGTGGTACCCGGAGCTGTTTACTTCCGCACACGNCCTAAAAAGTTTCAACCCCCCACCCCGAAGGGAGGGATGATCCGGATCGCTGGGGAGTCGAGAATTAATTCCTCCCCTCTTTCAGTATACACTGGTATGACCGGCACCGGGGACTCATACCTACCACCTCTCTAGGGTGGTACCCGGAGCTGTTTACTTCCGCACACGGAAGTGACCTTGCGATCCCCACTCTTTCCCATGTGTATGGAAATGGGATTACCCCCATTGCACGTGGGAAAGTAATTTCCCACTACTCGTGCGTACGAGTGGAGGCGCCCATGCTCTAGCTCATGCACTACTAGCTGTCCACGTTAGCACCGGAGCTCTAAAACGGCTCACCACACAAACGGCGAGGCCCAGGAGCCCGGACCCCACCATTCTGCCAACGCCATCACTCGTCGGCGATTAAACTCAATGTCTCACAGAGTCCAACCCATATCTGGGCCGCCACCACGAGCGGAGCTCGCGACGTGGGCTTCCAGCTCAGCCCTGTGTACTACTTATAACGGAAGTATTCAAACAGGGGCATACCAGTCCGCAGGGCTGCACCTGAGCACCTGTAGTTAGCCGATGCAAGCATCAGTCTATCTGGCACGGGAAGTATATGAGAATAGGAGAGGAGGTAGTATTTGTCTCACCTTGTAAACCTGACAATAAAGGCGTGATTTCTCGGAGATAATATCACTGAGGGTCTTGGCCAGCAATTAAGAACCAGAGAGAAGGTAGTATTTGTCTTACCTTGTGGACGATCTTCCTGATGATAGAGGCGTGACATCTCGAATATGAGATCTTGAACACTGAAGGTCCTGGCCAGGAGAAAACAGGAGGTAGTATTTGTCTTTCTTTGTGAATGATCTTCCTGACAATAGAGGCGTGATCTCTCGGACATGAGATCTTGAACACTGAAGGTGGCCAGGAGATAAGAACAGGCGAGGAGGTAGTAATTGTCTTACCTTGTGAACGATCTTCCTGACAATATAGGCGTGATCTCTCGGCCATGAGATCTTGAACACTGAAGGTCCTGGCCAGGAAATAAGAACAGGCGAGGAGGTAGTAATTGTCTTACCTTGTGAACGATCTTCATAACAATAGAGGCGTGATCTCTCGGACATGAAATCTTGAACACTGAAGGTCCTGACCAGGAGATAAGAACAGGCAAAGAGGTAGAAATGGTCTTACCTTGTGAACGATCTTCCTGACAATAGAGGCGTGATCTCTCGGACATGAGATCTTGAACACTGAAGGTCCTGGCCAGGGTATGAGCGCCAGCACGACCAGCGTGAGTACCTAGAATAAAAGAGGATTTTATTAACATTGTCGTTAAAACAGACTCAATTCAATAGTTTTGGTTTTAACTTAAAAGCAGACCTGTCGACATTCGTACTTTGCAAAACTAAAGTCCCCAAAAAAGTTAACATGCTAGTAATAACTTTAAAAATATTAAAAACGCTATTTCGAAATATTAAATCGGAATATTTTGTATTCACTATACTCCTAAACTGATAAGTCATAAATTTAGTTACATTTTATTAAGTGTACAAATATTATTCTATATATTTTTCACGTAATCTATAAGGGTTAGTTTTTCTACGTCAATATCATAGGATGTTAAATATTTTTTATGTGTTATAAAAGCATTGCTCCTTATTTTTAAAACGTGATTTTATTTTTCTGTCACTGTTAACCCTGTGCTGGTGTATGAATCCCTTTTACCAGATTTCTATCGATTTAGGATAAAAGTTAGGATTTACGTACATGTTGCACCTAGTATGTCAGCTTTGTGCTTTTATGTGTTATTTTAAGAACCAACAAATACATTATGTATATATATTAACGTTGATTTGTAATTTCATATATAAATTTCCCACCAGATCAACATTTTAATAAGCCCACTTCGGTGGCCGCATGGTCTAAGATGCTACACTCGCATTAGACTAGACTGCCGATGACGGGGAGATTGAGGTTCGAATCTCGGTCAGGTGTACTTAGGGTGTTTTTTCCTAAATGCTTTTCCACTCTATCAATGGCTCACGACCAATAGGTCTCAATCATGTGTGGACCGGCTTCCCTTCTCTCAACTTCACCAACACAGTGGACTCAGTGCGCTTCAGCCACCCCTGGTCCTGGATAGCTCAGTGGTTAGAGCATTGGCGTACTAAGTCAAAGGTCCCGGGTTCGATTCCCGTGTCCAGGTGTCATTTTTCAATTATAAGTTCACCCTCCTCTTCCCAAACTAATACTCATGCTTAAGCTTAAGAATTCTAGTTATTTTGTTAACATAAGCATTCTCTCTAAATTCACCCTCCTCATATATAGATTTTAAATTGAATTGTAATGTAAGATCTAATTCATTTAGGCTTGAGGAAAGGCCAAAGGTTGAGAGCTGGAGGACAAGGAGTCTGTGGACGGAGGAAAGTGAATGTAGGGACCGTTGGAGGACAGAGGGGGAGGGTTGAAGCACACACAGTCTGGCGTGTATACGAAGAGGAGGAGAGGGAAGCCAGTCCTTGCAGCCATAGATACACCATAGCACTAGCAGTAGTAAAGTTTCAGTCACAGATGCACCAGGGAATTAGAAGCAGTAAGGTTTGCAGCCTTGGATACACCAGGGAATTAGCAGTGCTAGTTAGAATGCATACTGCTAGGGTAATTAGCAACGCTGGTTAAGTGGTCGTAGTAGCACTGATACTTCATAGTAATTAGTTTTCGCAAGGTTGATAGCACTGCCACTCCAGTGGGATTAATGGTCGCGAAGTTGGTAGCACTGGCTGTTACCATGGTCGTAATGCTATTGGAGTACGGGCGCCGCCATTTTACTCATTTTTAGTGTCGAGAAGTAGTTAATTCTCACTACTTGGGCGGAAAAAGTCGTCAGTCCAGTGAAGTTTGTTTTGTATGTGACAAAGAAATTTCGATTCGAATTTTATCTTGGACTACCCGGCTGTTTTGTCCTTGATTTTGTTTCCCGCTGTACCTGCACCCAATGGCGAATACATACATACATGCACGCATTCATACTTACTATACATACATACATACATACATACATACATACATACATACATACATACATACATACATACATACATACATACATACATACATGCACGCATGCACGCATTCACACATACATACATACATACATACATACATACATACATACATACATACATACATACATACATACATACGTACGTACGTACGCACGCACGCACGCACGCACGCACACCTACCTAACTTTTTCCAAACTTCTTTCTCCTCGCATATTCCCTTCACTTCTACAACATTCATACACCGAGTCTTAAGGCGGGTATCCGCTAACGCATATCCGTGTATCGTGTCATCGTATCATCAAGCGATACGATACGGTGCAATACTGTCTGATTTTTTCCCCCCGTATCATCACTGCATATCCGTATCAAAACGGATGACATGGGACTATGATACGTATTGAACTTGAATGTTCAGTTCTAGTTATTCTGCAACAATGGGCACATCTGTCCTCCCACGTATCTTGTTTTCGCACTTTATTGAAATGATCAGGATGTTTCGGCTGCCAAATTAAGTAACTTTTACGGTATATTTCTATAAATCGTATGGTCTCCTATTTACTCCACTCCGTTGGGCCAAAAATATAGCAACAATAAACGACAAAAAACAACCGTACTACCAAAAACCAAATCTCTACACAAGGTTTCCGCCGGGCGTCCTCGACAGGAACGAGCGTGCGACGCGTTAAAAGGGTAGCCCGTCCACATATGTTGCAACCTAGTGCCGTGTCATTCCTTTGATGTGACGGCGAAAAACCGACAAATGACCGATCGGGCCCCGGTGCGTATCTTTTTATCACATTTGACGCGCTACTTGGCGACGATTTCTTGACCCCATTGATACGCAACAAGTGGATACCGGGCTTTATATGCTCTTTTATTCTTGAAACTCTCAATGTTTCTCTTTTTCACCCATTCGTCTACAACAGGGGGTCTCCAAACTACGGCCCGCGGGTCACATCCGGCCCGCCACAAGATTATATCCGGTCCGTTCCAAGATTTTATCAAAAAACTAATTAATTGTTTCTCTTCGTTATTTATTAACCACGCAGTTTATATGACATGTCCAATTTCTGTCCGCACGCGTGCTTCCCCCCATGACACCAAGCCAGAGTGCTGTCGGAATTGCAAACCCTCATTTTCAATCGCAAGCGCTATTCCTTATACCGACAACAGAATGGCTAGACTGTGACGATTTTTAGGTAGTTCCAAGTCTTCCGGCACAGTGTTATCAAAGGAAAGTTCCGAAAGATGTTACCTAAATTAAAAACAAGTAATTATGTTGACTAATTATTATAAATATTATTTATTACATATAAATTGATTCATTTCTCACAGAGAAGAATCAACGTCAATCACTTTTATCAAACACTGATTGGCCTTGAAAGTGGTTTTTGTTTTACAGACGTGACCGCCCATATGACTTAAATCTAAATATTCATGTTGAATTTTTTTTATTTATGATCTATTTGCGCATGTAAAGGTATTCAGGGCAAAAATAATGCTACTTGAAGAACAGGTGAACGTTACTTTGGGCAACAATAATGTGTAAAATATATCATGTGGCTCGCATAGCAAAAAGTTTGGGGACCCCTGGTCTACAACATTAATTTATACAAGTCGTATATAGCCTACCCTTCCTTTTGATCCACACACTCATCTTCATATATTTGCTTCGTCACCCGATCCACACACGTCCTCTCAACATGCCCAACTCAACGTTTGACGCTTCTTTCACATTGACCTATTGGCTTCTCTTTCAAATAGCACTCCTTCATTAAGTAAGGCGAGAATATCCCGGATTGATAATATGACAGGGAATAAGTAAAAACACTAAACTATTTACTATGCTTCAATAAGAGGGTGTATTATTAGATTTAAATAATAAGATCCTAAATTGTCCCAAACTTTCTATTTTAAAAGCAGTATTTTGAACATTATTTAAACTTTTTTTATATATATATCGCATAACGGTATCTACGTATAATTTACGTTATTCGGGTAATCTCTTAACGAGAATATGACGGGGCTTCCAATGTCATTAAAGTTTTCAAGTAATCAAGGTTTCTAAAAATAAGTCTCGAGCTGTAAATTCATACAAAAATCACAAAACTTCTGAACTGTCTGAACAATCCAATGTTTGTAGCAAGGGGCTTTTATCTGATATAAAAAGGGTACTAGATCTACTTTCACTTTTAAGGAAATGTACCAGCGTTTGCACTGAAAAATTATGCAAACACAGAATAGTAAACAATACCCTTCAGCCATGGGTCCTTAGTATTATCTTGGCTTAAAATTTAATTTTAACTTAACAACAACAAAAATTGACTTCAAGATTGCGAAGGGAGGACAAATTAATGTAAATGTTATTTGTTTTATATCAATTAAACCCATAAAAATAGAATTAGTAATTCATTACCTCACTTAACATCCACCCACTAATTATGGTTTTATTTGTATTAAAACGTCGCCGACCTCGCTGGTCTTGAGGTAAATTTCTCACCTCAGGGCCCGATGTTTGTGGGTTCAAACCCAGCCGGGGTTGATTGATTTTTCTTGAGCGATAAAAACAGCTTCTTCTTAGGGAAAGTAAAGTCATTCCCATGTCGATTGAGGCATTTAAAATAACCCTGAAAGGTATGTGAAAATACCTTTCCCGAGAAACCTGATAGGCACTTTCACTCATAGACATTTTAGTTTTCTGATATAATCAATCGGTTTAGAAACGGTACGTTAAATACCTCAAATAAAAAATGTAATTAATATGTCCACAAAAAGATTTTATGTACGCAAGATATAAACACATATTTACGAATTATGAACGGAATATTCTAAATTGTGTTTTATGTCATACATGTCTAAAACTGTGCCAAGATAAGAATCGAATCTATAAACACTGCATTAAAGTGGACAAACACATCTCTGGTGAAAAAACAACCTCTATTCGTAGTGTGGACTTATTTATTTTCATGCTATGGGAAATATATTCAAAGCGCTATGCCTTTATATATATATATAAATAATCCACCACTCTGATATGTAGTTGATTCGAATCCAGGTGAATTCGTGCGTTCTAATTTTTCACGTGTAGATAACCTTTTCAACTAAATTAGTATGCAACTGAAAGGTAGGCAATGCTCATTACATACTTGTACCACAAGATTCAAAGCCTACTCTTAGCTAGGCGATTGTAACAAACATTTATTTTAATAAAATTATAGACTAGGTTGGAGCGGCCAGTCGGCCACCAACAGAGGCTATAGTCAAATCGCCGTAAAAGTACCTTTTAAAATAAATAAAACCTAAATGTAGCGTAGTTCAAATTAACAAAATATTATGTTTCTTACAGCTCTCCAAATTCACACCACTTTTCAAAAGTGACACCCAAAGAATATTTGAGAAGAAATATAACTGCATTTTAAATACGGGTACATAATTATGTGTCTATTATTTCCTTTTCTGCAACTTTCTGGGTAAATCTATTAATTATTTTTATCATAATCTCTGAGATTTAACTTGCCCTATTTAGTTATGGAATATAACTTAACTATTTGCACATTTGATAAAAAAAAATTTTGTTCATTAAATTAGTTGGAATTACTAAACAAATGTTTTGAAATAACACTTTGACATTGACAGCCTTAACGTGTACGACATTGATCGGGTCAGCACCAAAATGAGGACGCTGACCTCAAATATTATTTTAAATACAACCGATTCGATTCGTGATGTTCATATAAATAAATAAGCTGGGGTGAAATAAAATGAAATCCTAATTCAATAAATTTTACAAATATTTTTATCGTAGTAGATGCATTTAAAAAAATCGTGTACTATACAATTTTCAGTATAATGTAATTTTTGACTAGGAGTGCATTAACATGCATTGTTGGATTTATTGCTTAATGTTTATATTAGTTTATTGGCCATAGGACCCAGTTAAAATATTAATATGAGTGCATTTAACCATAAATATACTAATATGAATATATTGAACTAGGGTGCACGTCCATGACCAAATACCGTCCTCGTTGCTTTGGAAATATTGATTAGAAGACTCGGACCATAAGTATCAGTTGACACACAAAATATTTTAATACAACTCTTGCTAGTTGCTTCATTAAGAAGCTGTAACCATATCAATAAGTACAAGATTAACATTTGATATAATCTATGCTGCATAATGTTTTATAAAACCTTTGCCACACATAATGCTGAACAATCCCTAGTCCAAGCACACATGATTATACAGACACGTTATTTTAACATACCTCCAAGTTAAATGATTTGGTCCTCATTCATATTCCTATGGATATATCCTCCTCTAATAACACTTTTTTCCCCCCTCACCCGTTACTCATTTTAAATTTAATAATAAGTTTTAAAGAAAATACTGGTGTTGTGCGTGAAGTCGCCCTTAAGGGGTGTCTATCTTGTTGTCTAACCTTCAGGAATATAGCTGATGATTATTTCAACTCATAAATATATTTTTTAAATGTAGGGGAAACATTTAATTAAATAGTTAGAACAAATTAAAATATATTTTAAAATGACCATACAATATATTAATAACTATTATTTTAACAATAAAATATAATTTAGTATTTGCTTTGACTTCGTAGGTATGAGTGTGCTGACGTCATTGAAGTATACACTATGGCGGAATAAAAAAGTAGAATTTATTATCTTCAGTGCTAATTTTAAAGGGCAATGCCTTAATTCTAATAACGTAACTACTCTAGTATCTTGTAAGAATTACAGTGCGTATTTAAGCATGCGGCCTTTATAGGTTGTTTTGTAGTTCTTATTACGACTAGTTTTGTGTGCATGTTTTCAAATCATCTACCTGTTCAGTTGGCTGTCAAAAACTAAAAACTTTTTTAATAATGTTGAGAAACATAATTTATTTTGTTTGATTCACATTTTAAATTGAATTTGACATATTTATTTATCTATTCAATATGTTATCAGTGTACCTCTCTGATAGACTAGCTTTTTCAGACCAGTTAGGCTATATCCTGGGCTATATGGATATGTAAACACAGACACTATTTAATTAGGCCACCCTATCGGTAACAACTTTGCAGCTAATAGTTTGTCAACTCAACCTGGACATTCATTAATGGTATGAGATCTTGTTTACTATAACAATGGATATTGTAGATGACGAGTCTAATTTGAGGAATGCTACTGGTTTTCTTTACTATGTGGTCAATTCAGGAGTCGTTGCAAGAGGACTGCATGATTCTGCGGAAAAGGTCATACGCAAAGGATCACTTCTAGAAGTATTACCAACTGAAGATAATGGTGACGAAGTTATTATGAAAGTTTTAAACGATGAACTACTATGCATTGGTAAATGGGATAACACTACTGTTCTTTACCGTTGTCATAGATACACGCTCATGCCTGTGAACCCAATTTTATTACTTGCATTGCAAGCTGTTCCACCTCTTGCACGCATAACTGTTGCACAAAATGAACAAGAATTTTGCCAACTAACCAAACTAACTGTTGGTGAAATGGTTAACTATTTCCTCGAGGACAATAAAAAAGATGAACCTGAGCTGGCACTTATAAAGTATAAAGGCGTTGTTGAAGAATTAGGACCTGGCCTTTATTTTGGACTTGAAGTATTGGTATGCTTATGTATGGTTTATTTTTAATTTTTGTTTTGGCTGTTCAAACAAGCTATTAAATTAAGTTATGTTTTATGTTGTATGTTAGACAAAATAGGTGAAAGGAAGCATGTTGCATGTTTGTCAACAAAGGCCTCAAAAGTTAAAAGAAACCCCTACTATAATGACATATCTCTACTAAATTTCACTATTGAACACAAATTTGCAATTCTTCTACACTGGCTATCATTGCTGAAAGAACTCCATGGTCACTATTGGGAAACAGAATTGTCATTCTCTCGTTTTTGTCTGGTCAATCTCCCCTCGAATTTAAGACAAGTTTCACAACGCTGGTTAGTCGAGGTTGCCAGTAGCTCCTTCTTACCCCACCACACCAACTTCAGACATAACCGAGATTTGGCAACAGTTAACTGAGAGAGAGCGAAGATAAAGCTTTTCTCCATAAGACCTGCATTTACCTCCGCGATGATAGCGGGTATAGGCGATATTTAACAGGCCCCAATTGTAGAAAGTGTAGACCATATCTCCATCTACTTAGGCCAGCGTTTCCCAAATGGGGGTCCATGAGGTAAAATTAAGGGCTCCATGAAAAAAAAAATTTACATACCCAATAAAAGTTTAAAAAATAAGGTAGGCGCATTTATATCTGGTGGTTAAGACAAGATTTTGTTTAGGTCGCTTTCACTGCATTCTAGATTCTCTCTTTAGGCCTACTTTGGAACCAAACTGAAATGTCGAAACCAAATTTATGCGGCTCCGAACATGTAATTGTCAACAGTTTAATCAGATACAAGAAGAATTTGCCCAAAAAAAGAAAATATTACACTCTGTATTATGTTCATTGACTTTTTTATATTCTTTTGATGATGATGATGATAATAATCATAATGATCATAATAATAATAATAATAATAATAGTAATCATAATAATAATAGTAAAAATAATTAAAATCATTAATAACAATTAATATTAATAAATAATAATAGTAAAACCTTAATTTTTTTTCCCCTGATAGGCACATATATGGGGCAGCTGCATTTATTTATGCAACATGAAAGCGGACAAAACGTGTAGCTGCCTTCTCCCTGGAAAAATATAACTTTCAATTTAAAGGTATTTGACCTTGAACGACATTTTTTTTTTTAGCCTACGACACATTTATATTTTGGTGCGCTACGCTAAAATATTTAAGGGGTTGTGCTATGGTGTATGAAATATAAAAGGGATTCTTGACTAAATTTAATTGAGAAAGACTGACTTAACAAAGAGCATAGGCTAACTAGAAGATAGACCTACTTAAGGGGCGGTTGTAGGGAACGTGAGAAAATGTAAGTGTTTTTGCAGTTTTCAGAGCAAAATATTTTTTGACCAAAATAAATTAATATGGCTCGGACAGTGGAAACATAGAGTTTAATTTTCTTCACGTGGTGAAATCAACAGTTGTTAAATATTCTGACTAACACAATGCAATAGGTAGCTAAGTTTAATTCACATTTTTTATTTTATAAACTCTGTCTTTACTATAATTATGTAGTGGAGTCATTGTAAGAAGGTACCTAGTTTTCAAATATAAAACTATTTAAAATGTTGACAAAATGTAGGTCCAACTATGTTACTTTTATTGGCATTGATGATAGGTCTACTGACTCTCAAAATTGAAAATTGCAGATTATATTATGATTTGATTTGTGAATATATTTATAAACATAGCTTTAGAATCTTTTGTACTTAAGCTAGGCCCTACCATATTTACGTCTGTGATTTCACTACCTATATAAGTTAACTACTATATACCTTGATTTTCTTACAAATGGACAATTGGAGCACCTTTTAATTATTTATTCTTTTGCTTCCAACATCAATGACTTATTTTTCTATATTTTAATCGATGGCTATAAATAATACCTATAGATAAAAAACCTGCCTCGGTGGCTTAATTCGCTAACACGTGTTGAGCTTGACTGCCGAGGACGGGAAGATCGAGGTTCGAATCTCGGTTGGGTGAATTTGGGGTGGTTTTTCCTAAATAGTTTTCCACTCTCCCTCCACACAAATGTGGGTTCACTTCCTCTAAATCCAGCCCTCCCAATTCCTAATCTATTAGCGTAATTAGTACTTAAGCGTATGAACCGAACGGTGCTAAATTAAAAAAAAGATCAAAAGTTACATTGATCATATAACCTGATGTATGAATACATAAAAGTAGAGCTAGTCATTTTTTATAGCGGTCAATTACATCCATTTGCAAGAAAATTGGGTTATTTATCTTCTCAATCAGTACAATTAGTCAAAATCTACCTGTAGCTAGATGTAACCTAATTAAATGTGATAGTTTACAAAATATCCATGTGCACTGCAGCAGCTTGCTTCATAGTAGTTACTCTTATGTTTCAAATTAAGTTGGGGATGTAGGGAATTTGAGAAAAGTCCAATGTTTAGAGTGCTGTTTTTATAGCCGAACCTTTTTTGGCCAAAATAAATAAAATACTGCTCCATTTGAAACAGTTTAATTTTCTTCATTTGGTGGTGTCAGCAATACCAATCAATATCTGTTATGAACATTAGATGACAAACTTTTTAAACAAAGAGAAAAAATTGTCATCAAATTCCAGAATACCCATGACATGTATTCCCAGAATTGTTGAAGCCACCTTGTGAAGAAAATTAAACTATTTATTTTGTATTGAAGCAATATTTGATTTATTTTGACCAAAAAAAGTTTTTATATAAAAACTTCATAGAAACAGACCTTTTCTCAGGTCCCATAGGTTTAATTCACCTTTTATTTTGTTTTACTTTTACACAAATATCTTAGCAAATTATTATTTCATAAATCTTTCCATGAACAGCTGTGTGTTACCAATCACTAGCATGAGTGCTTATTACCACACCATCAAGTTATTGGCTTGCAAAGGTAAAACCCTTAATGAAGTGAGGGTTTTTCCTGTTCAGGCCTACTCTATATTTATTGTTTTTAAACCTTAACGCTTCATGGTTTCAAAAA
This sequence comes from Timema genevievae, assembly GCA_902155825.1. NCBI lineage: Eukaryota > Metazoa > Arthropoda > Insecta > Phasmatodea > Timematidae > Timema > Timema genevievae. The sequence continues at coordinate 92,670 of CABFWO010002752.1, read as the reverse complement.
ATATGGTTTTATATGGGTCTACAAGTGTTAGCTCAAATGGATGGGATTATGCAAACTACTGTCGGTCGCATCTAGTCGAACACATCACTCTCGTGTCATACTGAATTGCCAGAAACAAAGAGATTGATGATGTTTGATGAATCCTGCTTCCGAGTGTGTTTTTTTCCTAAATAGTTTTTCCACTCTTCCTCTATGCAAATACAAGTATATTTTCTCTAAGATTCTACCTGCCTCATCCCTTGGAGTTAAGCAAATGCTCATACAATAAATTGTATTTGACCAGCGAATCTTACATATCAAGGCCTATATTTGTAAATTCGAAAAATGACACCTTAACACAAGAATTTAACCCAGGGACATTGGGTTAGCACGCCTATGCCTTAAGCGATAAGTGAAGAATGACCCTTGGCATGAGATGATTCCTAAATAGTTCATTGGTAGAACATTTGCATGCTAACCTAAGAGTCTTAGGTTCGTTTCCTGTGTTGAGGTGTAAATTTTCATATTATGAATATTACTGATCCCTATTAAATTAGGTCTAGTGTAGTTAATATATGTGTATACAACCTGGATGAATACTAAGATAAAGAGAATGGCAAAAAAATATATAAATTATAGGATTGATATAGGAAGTTATGTTTAGAAAGTAGACCCTCCAAACTTTTTACGATCAACATTAAAAAGTTTTAGCTTTGACTTTTATTTTATTGGCTATAAATGGTAATTAACTATAGAAAATATTATAGATACCATTGATAATATTATTTGAAAGTAGTTTTTATGTCTATCAAATGCATATAGGCCCTACTTCCGTAGTGCAAACCCACTATATCAATTTCACATTTGGTATTTTGAAAGAAGGCGAGTTTTGGGTAAGGTGCATGGAGAGAAAAAACTCTTCTGTCCTATTTTCCTGACGTGTGACAGAAGCTGGTCATAGTAACTATAATAATATACCCACATATCTACTTCCAAAAATTAAAAATGGCCTTCTGTTTTTAATTAAAGTTGACCTCCGTGGTCTTGGGGTAAAGTTATAACCTCAGGATATTATGTTAAAGGGTTCAAACCAAGCCAAGGTCAACAGATTTTTCTTCAGCGATAAAAATCCTTAGCAAATGTTTTTCAAAAGGGAGGTAAAGCCATGTCAATTTTGGCATTGAAGTATATGAAAATAACTTTTCCGGCAAAATTGGTAGACCCTTTCGCTCTTGATCATAGAAATTCTCATGTGTTGATATAATCATTCAGTTTAGAAAGTGCATGTTATATACTTCAAATAAAAATAAATACAAAATTTGAATTAAATTGTGGGTTTTTTGGGTTTGTATATATTCATATGTGTACACTCTTGCTTAAGGCTGCGCTAACTATTTTTGAATTAGTTTGTGCATTTATTTTTGTCGTTGGGTAAAATGACCTAAGCTGTTGTACTCTATTTTCTGAAACTAACAGAGCCTATATGTGTATACAGTGTATTGGAATCCACATTCAATACAGCCTTTATTAACACTTAAAAAAAAAGGGAGGCCATTTTAACCATTAACTGTTCTTGAGTTTGATACTTTTTCCTTATGTTCAGGTTGTACACACATATTAATTAAGCTAATACGGTAGGGGGGAGGAAGTTTGAACTTAGGGAAAATGTATTCACATTTGCATGAAGGGATATAGAGAAACAATATAGGGAAAAAACACCTCAATTATACCCAGCCAAGATTCAAAACTTAAGTTCCTTGTCACCGGCAAAACACACTAAATGAACTTGAAATTTAAACTGCGTGCCCATCATTATGGGTTGATTTTATTACTGATGAGGGCAAGTGTACCACTTTAGTGTTCTCCCCAGAAAATGTTGCCAACCGGGTGGGGGGAAGTGTATTAATATGCAATATTTTATGTTTGTGCGACATACATTGGTTTTTAGCCGGGTGGTCGATAAAATCAGCCAGGCCTGTTCAAAAGGCATGGGGAGAACACTGCATTGTTTATTCAAACCCAAGAGGCTGGGGCTTAAATCTCAGCAATGCCACCCTACTATACACACCCACAAAGGGATCTTTTTCATTTTCTCTTTAGGTGAATGTTGGTGCATTTCCTTGATTTAAATGTTTCAGGCCTTTATTATAACTAATTATCCCCAGAGGACTTCATTATAGCTAGGGAGGATGCTTTGTATTTGAAAATAGGTAATAATTGATGACCGCTAACTGGTACCCGGGTGTTAAACGAACTAATTAAAAAAAAAAGGATTAAGGCGTGCATGGCTTTAAATACAAATATTATTATTTGACCTTCGCGAGTATGTCCAAGGGCATGTGCATCTATGAATAGTTTTATGTCATACATCTTAGCTTAATCAGTAGTGTGCCCCACCTATTACTGATCTAAGAGTCTTCGGATCGGAAAGGTGGAAAACTAATTATTGTGGAATTTTTTTTTCCACCACTAAATGGTAATTTAACTTAATTACTGAGTCTTGTGTTTGTCCAAGAATTAATTAGGAAGAACCGCTAATGACCATATCATTGGCACTAAAACTTACTAACCAACAATTTTACTCATACTTGTGTTTTCTGTTACTAATCTCGACTAAGAATGACACATTAGCTATCCACAGTTTTATGACAGTTTTAATTATCAGTATATACTCATGGTCATAAGGTAGTCACAGTTCCAAGAATTTTTTATTATCCGGCTAAAGTCTCTGATAAGATATGTTTAGCTGAATGTCCTTACTTTAGTTTGTATTTGCAATGAATCTAGTCATATTAAAACATTAATAGTTTAAAATATTTTAATTCAATTTGCTCGCACAAATATTAGCTTTATTAATTATTTATTTCCTAAAAAATAATATATTCGTTTTGGATGCATCAGTACACAATTTTGGATGAAAACAAGGTTTGTGTAAGTGTAAAACTTAAATTTTAAGAGCTCATTTTAATTACATATTTTCACTGGATATTTATATTAAAATACTGACATTGCACCTAAGAGTTTGATTTTGATTTTATTTTTCATTTTTTAATTGAGATCTGAAGTACCTTTATGTTAAAACTAATGAATAACTCAACTAATTAGCTAAATTATTGGTAAAAGCTAACATTACCAACTATATTTTTTACTTATACCAGTAAATCTAAATAAATACACATTAATAAACACATTACCCACTTCAGTGGCCATGTGGTCTGGAACATTATTTTTGTGTTAGACTGGATTGCTGATGACTAAGAGATCAGGGCTCAAATCCTGGTTGGTTATACTGAGGATTGATTTTCCTTAATGGTCCCCCCGCCCTAAAATTCTATTGTATTCTTTCTCATCCCATTAAGTTTTATAATGTATACATATAACCCAAGTACTAAGGCACACAGATAACAATATACATACATATATATATACATATATATACATATATATATACATATATATGTATATTATTTATTATTATTTATTATTATTTATTGGATGAGTAGTAAGACATGTTACAAAAACGTAATTTTTTAAAAGTTCTAAAAATTATTTTTCAGACTAAAAGTTGAATTTCATCTATTTAATTTAATGTATAAATGCTATCATACTGATGAAATCTTTCTCGTTATTAATTTAGGCTAACAACGGCGATTTCAATGAGAATGGAACTAAAAAGTACTTCCCTGGCACAAGTGGTAAGAATGTTTTCGCCACTTTAAATCAGCTTGGTAAATACTCGAGGACCAAAGTGTCTGCCTTGGTCGATACCTACAATCAGGCGTCGAAAAAAAGTGACATAGAGTCACAGTGTTTACTGCCCCGAGTTGGGGAGTCGCTCATGCCGTCCAATGAGAAGAAAGTTCAGTATCAAAATGGAGGAAACAAGGATTCTGGCAACTTCAAGACGACATTGGTTTTGCATCTGAAAGACAAAACGACCATGCCTCGGCATCAATCATCTTCGTCTGTCGAGAAAACTGAGAAACTCATAGGTGAATATGTAGTTGCACTTGTAGCATGTAAGCTAGGTATAATATGTTTAGTTGCACTTGTAGCATGTAAGCTAGGTATAATATGTTCACCATAGCTTTTTACCTGAATGACAGTTGAAAACTCAGATGTTTAGGTCTTGGGTTGCCAACACTTTTACAAGATCACTGTTTTGTTATAAATGATAAGTTTTTAAATTAAATATTATATTTTACATTAAAAATAATGTTAACTTAAGTTTTCTCACACTATTTAATTATCATACTTTTAACAAAAAAATTGTATCCATTCCGAAACAATATTTTAAATATAATTAAAAATACTTATTCTTTGCTTTGGAATGTTATCGATAATATGTATATATAGTTCATACACTAATACTTTTTAATACAGGCATCATATTTACTTGTAAAATTGAAAATACTTGTCATTTTTTAAAATATATAATACATTATTTTATGATTATTTTATCATATTTCAAAATATTTGACTGATTAAAATATTTTTATCCACTGCGTGGGTGCACCATTGTAAAGAACTTGTTTGTTTCATGATCAACCACATTGTTTACATTCGTCAGTTGCCATTTAAGTGGAATAAAACGATAAATAAGCTTTATGCCCAACCTCAAATAAATATAAATAAAATTGGCCTAAATTTCTGTGGTTAACTATCACATTCATACATCACCATATGTTTTCATTACAGCTATCCAAAGTGACAGGTGTCAGCTGTTGGCCTAGTGATACATTAGGGACTATTTCTTGTAGGTAACCCTTTTAGCTGTCATCCAATTAAACTTGGGTGGTGAATGTACTTTAGTTGTGTAGTGTAATAAGTACAAATCTGCTAATTTGTTTTTTATGTGATAAGTTTATGTTAAATATAATTGAACCATTGCATGCAGGAAAGAACTGAGTCAATTTTGCTAACTTTTCAGGTGCAAGAAAAAACATTCTTCTTGCTTCATCATTTGCTAGGATTGTTTCATTTCTCTTAGAGTTTTTGCGGCTTTGTGGGTTTTTTTTAGTGTGTGGATCGTTTTATCTTCTAGCTCTTTGATTTAAAAAAAAATTTACATATTAATAGTCAAATGAAAATATTTTTATTACAACACTTCACTTTATTTTTGACTTTCATCAGAGTTGAGCTACGGGACAAAGTGGTGGTTAAAGGAACTAAGTTGATTACTAATTCCATTTTTGTACCATACAATCTGTACTGCCGCATATGAGAGCCGACTCCACATGTGCAACTATGGGTTCTATGTGTGTGTGTTTGTGTGTCAGGTCGAAACCTCTGCTCTTTTCGACGCATGCTAGTTTGAAAGAAAGAAAGAAAGAAACTGATTAGTAGGGTAGGGTGGGGCATCTCCAAGCAGACTAGAAGAAGAAAGAATGCCGGAGTCTGNCCCCCCAGTAAGAACAGGAAAGAACCTCTCGACGAAAATGAAAGTAAAAACCTGCGATAGTATTGTGCAGGATGCATTCTCTGTTACCAAAGATATGTTTGTTTTACGAATATTCCCAATAGTATGGGTATTTTACGGAAAATGTTAGGGATCTAATTAGATCTAAAGGACAATTGTCTCCTGGATAGAAAAGTAACTATTTTACTGTATGTTTTTAAACGAACCAATTATAACGTAAGTTACTGTTGTAACATCACCAGAAACCGGCCCTTTTCAGGGCCAAGACTGTGGCTCTTGCCTGACCAGTCCCTCCAGGACTGGCCCCAGTGGTGCTCAACCACACGCATTAGGTGGGGCGGAAGGCTGTGCGTATGTGTCGTGTGCGTGTGTGTGTATGTGTGTAATATACTTAATGGCATTTTATACCAAAATCCAATCTTATTTATTTAAATGTATCACAAATCAAGGTGTGTGAAAAATAGGCAAACAGATCTCAACTCTTATGCACAAAATTATTTGTGAAACTATTCTATAACCATATTGTCTTTTAAACATTTTTCTTTTAGATCATTTGTTGGAAATCAAATATTAATACTTGACGTAATTTCACTTTATATTTTATTCATGGTAAACCTCCTTTTTGTATCACTTTGGCCTGTTATGACATATATATTTTTATTATCTTTTTTTTTTAAATCTTTTAACAGACTCTGATGTCATCAGTGACAATGGTGACTTGAGTCATTCGGTTGTTCAAGTTGGCGACCGTGTCGTGTGGGTGACAGACTCTGGTCCTGAAGTGGGATATATTCGGTGGATTGGTATACTTGATGATATTCCAGAGTTAAAAATGGCAGGGGTGGAATTTGTAAGTTAAATACTTATATAAAACAACAAAAAACAATAACAGCACTTAACCTGCTTTGGTGGCTGCACGTTTTAAGGAATCACACTCACAATATACTATATTATTGATAACAGGGATTTCGAGGTTCGAATCCCAGTTGGTGTACTTAGTTTTGGTTTTTACATTATGATATTCTTTAAATTGAAAAATGACACCTGGACACAGGAATTGAACCCAGGACCTTTGGCTTAGTACGCCAATACTCTAACCACTGAGCTATCCAGGAGTCGTCTCGTGTCCAGGGTCATTCTTCACTCATATCTTTAAGGCAAAGTCTGTGATGGACGTGCGGAAATCGTCGGCTACAAATGTGTGATCAATTAAGTTCATAAGCTATCAGATAACACAACCCCCAACGACTCCATGCAAATGCAGGTACACTTCCCCTGAATTTAAAACCTCCCTCAATACTTATTCACTAGTGTAATTGGTACATATCCACATAACCTGAACAGATAATAGGTTGCAGGGAAAAAAAAAAAGAAAAAGAATAGCACCTATTTTAATATCCTATAAAGGAAATATTTTTGCATTTAATCAATTATACGTTAAATTGTACTAAAGTGCCTATTTTAATGAATTAGTTATAAAAAATTGTACTTTTCATTTTATTAGAAATATATATACATGCTTGCACTTTTCATATCTTATTATATTATTATATTTTTGTAAATATATTATAATGTGTAATTTTTCAGGATAACCCTATTGGCACATGTAATGGCTCATATAAGAAAAATCAATTATTTCGGGCAGATATGAATTGTGCTTCCTTTTTGCCTCTGATCAGTCTTATTAAAGCTGATGATTACTTTCCAAAAAAGGGTAAGATGTATAAAACATATACTTATTTAAATTTAGGTTATTTTGGCTATAGCACTAGGTTAAATCATGGTTTGGATTTGTAAGGATAGCCAGCACACTAACCTGAGTGATAAGAGTAAAAATTGAATTGATAAAACACTAATTAACACAAAACCACATTTTTAAATAAAGTTCCCTGTGGTAGTGAGAGCTACTATTTAAAACCATTATTTAAATTTAGACAATTCATTGGATCTAAAAAAACCCATTAAAGTTATAAGATTACTCTTATTCTTAACATTTATTATCTAAAAACAATTAATTAATTACCTTCTTCAATGGCTGCACAGTTTAAGGTGTCACACTCTCAATAGACTGGCTGCCGTTGACAGGGAGGTTTAAATCCTGGTCGGTTGTACTGGAGGTGGTTTTCCCTTAATAGTTTTCTACTCTCCCTCCATGCAAATGTGGATACACTTTCTCAATTTACTTAGTTCTTAACTCATTAGCATAATTAGTACATATACATATAACATGAACTAATAGACACGGTGCAGGAAAAAAAAAGTTAATTTTATCACTTGAGTATTTTTTTAAATTTTTTGCTTATCAATTTTTTAACTAAGACCTATTCACATGGCTTTTCACTCTTAAAATACAATTTTTTTCAAAAGTATTTAATAATGTAGTACAATGAACTTAGTGTCACAAAAAATCTAAAGTGTTTCTACTTTCTTTCAGATACTGCAAGCAAAAAGTTCAGGAACTTGAAATACATTGAAAACTATAGTAATTCAAAAGTCGCCCACCATGCTAACAGTAGATCTCAAGTGAACAGTATGAAATATTCTGAACCCTCCTTTAAAACACAGCGCTCTGAATCATTTCACCTCACCAATCCTGTGATAGAACTGACCGACACTCGAGACAATGAAGAAAATACCAATCAAAGAAACGGGGAGGGTAACGTCTGTAGGTCCGAGTATGTGTTTTCAGAGTCAAGCTTGGACAGCAGAACGGCTAGACTCGACAATTCCAACAAAAGTTCGGTGGTGACAAAATCAAAGAACCTTAATAATTCTAGCAAGAGGAATGGTACGAGTTTAGTAGATGGGGACACCAGTGATAACAATCCTGGTAACAGCAACTTTATGAGCGGCTTGTCAAGAGTTTCTAAACCGAATGAGACCAAAATGAGACATTCCTACTCGCAGGACATGCATAACGGGGGCCAGGACTTTCAAGGCGATCTTCTTGATGAGCTTTGGCCCTCGGTTGCCGAGAGCTCCCAACCCAAGACTAAAGGTGCCAGGGAAGACAAAAAGATAAGGCCCGTGCAGGGCTCCAACAAGAAGCTGTCGAGGTTTGATATTAATGGTGATCCTCAGCTGGAAATTGTCGGAGAGGGCATTCAGAATCTGCTGTCTACTTCAGCACCAGGCACATCTAATGGTGAGTTAATGATTATTTTACCTTCTTTGCTTTGGAAAAGTATTTTATATATAGTTAAATGTAATTACTACTACTTATGCTGTTGCATACGAAATTGATATTAGATTTTATTGACTTTTGTGATTTTTTTTTACAATTTTAAAATAAAATATTATATTGGCACTAATATAATGACATTTTTCTTTTCTTAAAAATGTCCTGCCGAAAACTGTACTCGGATTATATATGCAACACATTTACCATTTATTTTTCATGTAGAACATACAAATTTTAAGGTCTTATTTATTTAGAAGGCCGTAGTGTATTTGGGTCACAGTAATACTTTAAAAAAACTTTATAGTAAGTAGGGCCTAACTATATTTTTTCATAACTTTTGTTATTTTTCTAACGATTATTGGTTTGTAGTACTGTACATGTTAGCTAAAGCGAGAATGGATCAGTTAATCATGGCCTGAAACGCTGTAACCAAATTGATATAAATTGTTAACTGGTCTCAAATAATATCAGCTACAAATATACTAGTATATATTCTCGTAATTTTAAGCATACAAATTCTGTGTGTTACAAGACTTGCAGTTTACATAAATCATCCTGTTTGACTTTATTTTTTATAGTTAGACATTCAGATTTAGTTTTATGATTTTCCAGTAGGGTTCACTTGAATACCTTTGAAATGATTTATGGTTTTCCAGTAGAGGTCACTTGAATACCTTTGAAATGATTTATGATTTTCCAGTAGAGGTCACTTGAATACCTTTGAAATGATTTATGATTTTCCAGTTGAGGTCACTTGAATACCTTTGAAATGATTTATGGTTTTCCAGTAGAGGTCACTTGAATACCTTTGAAATAACTATAATATATTTAAGTCTCTGATGCTTTGTTTACTTAAGTGTTTTTTTTCTCTGCACCACATTTTTTACTACTTTTTTTTTTTCACTTTGTCTTACTATCCAATCAGGTACATTAATCATTTGCCATAAAATTACCGAATTGATGTTTCCTGGATTATAAAATCTTTTAATGTCTCTTGAGCAACTATTTTTAAGCCTATATTAATGGTATCTTTAACCCACTTCGGTGGCTGCATGGTCTAAAGTGTTTCTCTCACAATAGATTAGACTGCTGAGGACAGGGAAATTGAGGGTCAAATATCGGTCGTGTGTACTGAGGTTTTTTTCCCCCCTTGAAATAGTTTTTCACTATCCCGCCATGTAAATGCAGGTACACCTCCTCTTAATTCCACCTTCCTCATCCCTAGCTCAATAACTTAATTAGCACATATGTGTATAACTTAGACAGCTAGTAAGACACAGGGTGGGGAAAAAAAGTGTCTTTAGACGATGTATTATCATTCAGATTATTGCTTGCACTTACCTCATTTTATAGAACATGGTTTTAGGGACTCAGTGGCTAGGGAGAACTACTTAAATGCTAATGGTTTATTATACTTAAAAAAAATTCTTAGACTGTGAGACTTTAGGAGCAAATATTGGTTTTGTAGATATAACATTTTAATACCTGCTTTCGGGGACGCATGGTCTAACCTGTTACTCTCGCAGTAGACTAGACTGCTGATGACAGGGAGATCAAGGTTCAAATCTCGGTCAGGTGTAGTGAGGGTGGTTTTTCCAAAATAGTTTTTCCACTCTCCTTCCATGCAAATGTGGTTAGACTTCCTCTAAATATAACCTTCCTAATCCATAAAACCATTAGCGTAATTAGTACCTAAGCATAACCCTAACGAGTATTAAGACGTGGTGCTAAAAATAAAAGAACATTTTAATGGTTTTCTATGTGTGTGTGTGTGTGTGTGTATATTACACACACACACAGGGTGTTCCAGGGTTAAATGGCTAAACTTTGGGAAATGGTAGTGGACCATAAAACTAGCTCAAAATTTATTTTGGAGATTTGCTAGTTTTCGCTTTCTTTTCGTGCTAACAGCAAAAAAACTAAATAAAAACCAAATAGGTAGGTATTAAATAACATATTTTATTTATTTTGTTCAAATTGTCGGCCTCAAGCCCGGAGACAAGCTTATCAATGACAGAACAAGTAGCTGACCGACATTGTGCGACTGTTGTTTCTTCGCACGCTTGCGTTATACTTTGTCGTAATGATCGAAGGTCATTAACATTCACTTCAGACAATTTTTACTTGAGAGTTCCCCATACCAAAAAACATCTAATGGCGTTGAATCAGGTGAACGGAGAGGCCAAGCCAAATGTTCAGCACAACCAATTCATCTTCCAGGTAAATTAATATTAAGCCATTGCCGAGGACCTCTGCAGAAAAACGTGTTTTTATATAGTTTGTTGCTGTTTGCGCGAAAAGGAAGCTAAGACGAGCAAATCTCCAAAATACATTTTTGTAAGTTTTTGATCCACTACCACTTCACAAAGTTTGGCCGTTAAACCCGGGAACACCCTGTATATATCTGACTATTTAAAAAAAAATTACCAAAACATTTGTTGAAAAATATAATAATATACTTATTGGGAGAAATAAAAACTTTTTTTTTTATCACTGCGCCTTACTACCTGTTCATATTATACACATATATAATAACTCTAATAGGATGAGGAAGAAAGCATTTTAAAGGTAATCTATGCGCATTTGTGTGTAAGGAGAGTGGGAAACCATTTAGGGGAAACCACCCTCAGTAGACCTGACCGAGATTTAAACCACAATCTCAGAGTCATCAGCAGGCCAGTCTAACACTAGAGTGACGGCTTAGATTGTTTCGGCCACTGAAGCGAGTTTGAAAACCATTAGTTGATTATTTCTCCAAAGGGTTTGTTAATTTTTCTAACCCCTTATTAGGCTACATAAATTTAATCTGATAGTTGTTATAATTTTCATACCGTTTGATTTGTACCCCTTACTCTATTCACGGAGTTTAAATTTTTAATGGAACCCTTATAATCCTTAAAAATAAGATTAGCATTTTTTAAATAGATATTTGCGTACATTAATTTTGTCTTTTTTTTAATAAAATAATTTTTTTAAGGAACTTTTGTTTTATGAAGAGACTATACTGTAACCGACTATATAGCTAAAGGTAACTGCCCGCCAAACCTAGGCAACGTCCCAACTTTCTCAGCCGACACTGTACATGACCAGTTGTTTACAACTAGGATTTTGGCTCCATACCAACACAAGTTTGGTTTTGGAGAGTTCTGCTTTTAAAACTGTTTATTTCTGTTGACATTAAAATCCAGAACTGTTTGTGGAACTAAACATAGTTATTACCCTAACCATTCCAATAGCTGCTAAGACTTAGGTTTGTTTTAATTCTGCTCTAAAAATCACACTCTATGTGTGTGTTTGTGCAAATGTGTATAGGTACTTAAAAAGTTATTTTAAAATATTTTTTCCTTGCTAACTTATTTATTCGTTTATAAGTCACATTACATTTTAAGAGCTTTTGGGTTATTTTGGTTTATAATTAAGGATCACATTAAATTGCAGCTTGAATTTTCACTATTAACAAATTGAAATAAGTTAACTGGAAAAGTTTTATTTTTGTTCTAAAATTCATACATACATTTTTTTTTATAAAACTACTTTAGGAATATTGAAACTATCATATTTTAATAATAAAAAAAGGTTCATAAAATAACACTGCGTTATGATGGATAGCTCAAGCCATCTAAGTTACCCTCAATCTATTTTTTTACATCCATTACTGTTTCCAGTCTGTGGCCCGGATCAGTTTTTTATCCAAGTCATATATTTGCCACTACCGGCTTGCTAGGCCTGTCGTAGCTTCATATGCCTTATAATCTAACTTAAGACTAGGACAGGCACAACATCCAGTCCCTGCCCGTTAATTTATCGATGTGAAAGGGTAAACCCACATTTCACCAATGATAAATTTTTCGGCCATGACAGAAATCGAACCCGGGACTCATAGCTCACTAGACAGAAACGCTACCGACTGAGCTAAGGTGTCGGATCTCAAGCCCTAATAATAAAAATAAGTATTTTTTTTATACATTTAATTTGCTCTTTTGTTTTGAAAGGATAAATGAGAGTAATAAATAATGGTTTACTTGAAACTAAATTAGATATAATTTAAATTAATGTCAAGTTTTATTAGTATCTTTGAATTTGAATATATATATGTGAAAAAAATTCTTGGTGAAATTTATATATATATATATATATATACATGTGTGTGAAAAAAAATTCTTGTTGAAAATTCAAAAATATTAACAAAACTTGACATTAGATTAAATTATATCTAATTTAGTGTATATATAATATACATATATATATAGCTATGTATCTAACTGGCTGTTGGAGCAATCAATCCACACCTTAAGACACTAATTAATGTAAACACCTCTAATGGAGGGAAAAACACCCCTGGCATACCCGACCAAGATTTCAACCAGAGTGTCAGAGCCAAGCTTGCTAGCAGAGCATTTTAAGTCTGCCAGTATGAAAGCAGGGAAACAAGAAAAGTGTCGCTAACTCTGCAAGTTAATTTTAAAATAAGCAAAGTCAGTCAGACTGTTGGCAGAATTCCAAGCACATGGGTTGACAAGGTACATGAGCAAGCTGTATGGTTATACAGAGAAGACAACATTATTAGTCGAGGAATCAACTCAATGTCTCACAGGCCTTAATAACCGGTGATGGTTCATCTAGTTATCTTCCATTCTTAGGTTTCTCTATACCATTAAAAATTGATCAGCTTAAGGTGTTTTATTTTGAGTTTTAAAACTTCCAACCGGACTCTTTTTTTTATCTGTTCCTATTATTAGCAGGCTGGGTTTAAAATAGCCAGGCCGGTTCTCTTTGAAAGTAAATGTCAAGAAGGGGAGAAGAGTGTTGTCGTGATTTTGCGGCATGAACATGAAAGTACGCGAACAACTTCTCAGTTGAGGTTTCTTTTTTTTTGTTGTTGTTGAGAACTTGCGGTTTGTGCCATCTTTTAATGTCAAGAGTTGTATTTATTTAAGTCATATTATATGCATATTGGTTATTTAACCTTTTCTTCAATGAATATTACTGGGCCATAAGCATACTTTGAATATTGTGGACACCAAACATTTATTTAACAATCTTCATTTTAAAACAACCAAGCAAATTGAAATATTAAAGTGGAGCTGTTTTGAGTTTGACGGTGATTGAAGATGTGTTTGCCATGTGTGAGAATGTTCACCAATGGCAGAAACTCTAAATAATATCCCTTTGTTTGTTTTGGATTATTGGGAAGAGGAGGGTTGCTCCCGTGGAAATTACAATAGGGGTTGCGAAGAAAGTGTCCACTTTTATGACGTACCCTACACAGCTGGTATGTTTTGATTAAACTTTTATACTGATTCACTATTGATTTGTTTATTTTTACCTTTTTGAATGCGCTCTAGTCATAACCAAGATGTATGGAAGTTGTTGTTCATTACATTATATCCAGGATGTTATGATGTGCAAAGGTTTGTTTAAAAATACATTACTAAGGCTATGCTCATTTTTGTTTGTATTGGGAGTTTTTTTAAATACACTATTTGTATTCCGTTAAAAAGTTGACTTTTATTTTTGTTGAAAGAGTTTAGCTCAAGGTGCTGGCTGACTCTTTGAAAGAGATTGCTTTGAATTCTAATTGGGGGTAAATTTTAATTTGGATGTCCACCTAAATGCTAGTTTTGCTAGTTTTAGTGAGCTATTGGTATTTCATATTTATTCTAGGACAAACATCACATCCCAGGCAGTTAATTTTCCGTTTGGAAAAAGGAAATACATCCAATTCAAAATTATATATTTTCGTTCCTGCTGGGAATCAAACTCAGGAGTCTTAGTTTAGTATGCAGCTGCACTTCTTGACTTAAGATCTCAGGATACAAACCCATTTAAAGCTTAATAGTAGCTTAGATTTTATTTTTTCCCTCCACGTCTAAGTACTCATTTGAGTTTTACACTTAATAGACTTAATAGATTTTTTTATTTTAGGTAAATTTTGCACATTTTTCACCCATTTTCTGACACACTGATGGAACATAGAATCATAAAATTAGGCAGGGATATTGGCACATCCAATTGCCATAAGCTTTCCAAATTTGATGATTCTAGCTGACCTATAAGTATGAAGAAACTAAAATAATGTGTGAAAAATACAATACAATACGAGTAACTTTAGAAGAAGGTTTGGAGGGGGGATTGTGTCAAAATTTAGTCTTAATTCATTGTGAAACATTATGCGGTTTAAGTTTTTTAGAGTTGGCTGAGGCATTAATAAGCCATATTATGTTATTCACCTGTAGACACATTCATTATAATAATACTAATGAAAAAGTTGGATAGTGAAAAATTAATCTTACTTTCATGCCTTTAAAATTGTTTATCAATGAAGTAGAATGTATTAGAGCTTATTTTCTTTCTTTACTGATAACACATTCTTGTTGATAACAGTATGGTAATCTAATATCAACATTACTGTCAAGGTTTTGTTGTTACTTGAATGTTGACTTATTCAGTTTACATATAAGTGATAGTAGCTTCTCTTGTTTTACTGTTCAATTAGTATGGTCTTAAAATATCATTATTGTGTGATAGTTATGTAACTATTGATGCTGTGGTTTTACAGCTGGTCCTGTGCCATATTTGCACTAAACTGAAAAAAACAAACATAAAACCATGTTTATAAATACATTATTATCTGGCTATACACCTTAGCTCAGTCGGTAGTGTGTCTGCCTACAGAGTCAAGGGTCCTGGGTTCGATTCCCTCCCGGCATGGCCGAAAATTTATCATCAGTGAAAATATGGGTTTACCCTTTCACATTGATAAATTGATGTCTGGGAACTGGATGTTGTGCCTGTCCTAGTCTTAAGTTAGATTATAAGGTAAATGAAGCTACGACAGGCCTAGCAAGCCGGCAGTGGAAAATACATGGCTTGAATAAAAAACTGATCCAGACCGCAGTTTGGTAACAGTAATGGATGTAAAGTATCTGGATAATTCAACATTGCTAATTTATTACTATATAAATCATTGGTAAAAAAACAAAAACATTTAATTTGAATTTTAGTAGGAAATATTTTGACAATTCGAAGCCTATAAATTGTTAAATTTTATTGAGTTTGTACTAATTTCAAACCTAACTTACTGACATTTATTAAAATAACTACCCTAAATGCCAAGGAGGTTAAATAAAGTTAGTGTTATTGACACATGATAAGAGAGAAAGTGGAGAATTCTGAACCACCGGCGAGCAAGTTTCCTAGAATAGAGGATGTGTTTACTCGGCTTTAATCTTTTATGTGCGACACTGTAATCATGTGACGCCCAGCATGGACCTGAGAAGATTCGCTGAATCACAACCGGATGTGAAAAACAACATTTTTAATGAAACCAGTGGCTTAGAAGATTTTGTTTATTGCATCAAGATAAGCAAATACAATGAACTAAGCTCACAAATTTTTTCTAACGTTATGTCATTTGAGTGCAAAAACTGATTTAAGTCTTTAATTTCTGTCTGCTAATTTTTCCCATTTTTTTGTATTTGAGTTTAAATCTTTGTTTTTTTACTTGTGTGTATATTTTGTATGTGTATTTTATATAGCATCTGTATAATGTATGTGTGTATGTAGCATATTTTGAGGTTTATAATTTAATGTGCACTAGCTGCTTGGATATTCTTAAAAATGGTTAATTTGAATTTAAGATATTTCAAATTTTCTTAGATATCTCTTGGACTTTGAATTAAAAAGGTTATTCTGTATTTTATTTTCTTGTGGCTTAAGTTAATGCATGCACTTAAAAACATTAGATATGTAAATTGTGAAATTCGTGTAAATAATTATTATTTGATTCAAGACAAAATAAAAGTCAAGCAAATTTTTAAACATAAAATGTTCACAGTATATTATTAATGGATGGTTTTTACGTCAAAAGACATTCATAAAATAGAATTGTACTACTCACACAAAATAAACAATAAGAATTGCATTGAGTTCAATTTTAGATTTACAAATTAACAACTTAAATACTTATTCAAACGTGTTACTAAAAACACTCATCAGCTAAACAAATGACATTGATTTCACCTTTTCAAAATTTTAAATAGATTTATTTCAAACTAACTCAAATTTGTATTCATTGACAAGATTCACATATTTAGCAATTGAAAATATTTTCATTTATCTTAAATATATATGAAAATGCTTGTTGTATCCAAATATTATTGCTCTCTTGCACAAAATATATTGAAAGTATGTACAAACCCTTTTTTGCACAAAATATATTGAAAGTATGTACAAACCCTTTTTTTTATATAGTATTTATATATAGGCCCCATGAAATAAAACGTGTCAGAGCTACCAAATCTATTGCTGACTAAGATATTAGAAGCATATGTGTTAGAACTACTAAATCTAGAGCTAACGAAGATATAAGAAGCACATGTGCTAGAGCTGCCAAACCTAGAGCTAACAAAGATATTAGAAGCACATGTGCTAGAGCTACCAAACCTAGAGCTAACAAAGATATTAGAAGCACATGTGTTAGAACTACCAAATCTAGAGCTAATGAAGAGAATAGAATAACCTCTGTCGGAATTACCAAATCTAGAGCTAATGAAGAGATTAGAAACACATCTGTTAGAACTACCAAATCTAGAGCTAGTGAAAAGAATAGAAGAACCTCTGTCAGAACTACCAAATCTAGAGCTAATGAAAAAACTACAAACATCCCACCATTAAATCACATCTGACAGAAAAAAATTGAGTAGCTTTTCACATTGATATAAATATTAGAAAAAGTAGTTTAAGCTGCAGACACCAGCTTCATTTAAATTTTTTTTTAACAAAGTACATTTAGTTTCTATGTGTATAAAACTGTTTTAATTCTCATTTCCGTTTCTCTACCCAGAGCACCACGAAGCATTCCTGTCAGTGAGCCCAGGTGCAAGTAGTGGCGGTAGCAGCTACTATGATACTCCAAACCTTGCGGCTGACTCCCCAGAACCTGCCTTGCCCATAGACCTGAGTGTCGGCTCGGTTGTAGAGGTCACTATCAACAAGGAACCGCGCTACGGTGTCATTCGCTGGATCGGGGCTGTGCCGGAGGATAGGAAGGGACGCAAAGTTGCTGGCATTGAGATGGTTAGTCTATATTCTTGATTATAAACTTGTTTATTTATGAATATTTGTTGTGTGTAAAACTTCAAAATGTCGAAGTCGAAGATCAACTCTTCCTCTTGTTTAGGCTTTGACACTGCCTTTGTAGCTTCGAATAATATTGGAGGAAGAAGAAAACCTAGACATAATATTATGAATATATTTGATATATTTCACTAAATATGACACGTTTATACATATGATCATTTTTATGACAACTACTAAACAGTATTTTAACACAGACTAGTGATTAAATGACATACAATGTAAACATGATCAACCCATTCGCTGACATTGACGAGTGCTACTCGCCACAGATTTACACTACAACAGGGACTTGCGGCGTATGTCCGTCCATTGACTTTGACGTATCTTTCTCGCTATGTTATTTCAATACAATAATATTGTTTTGTAGTAGTTCTATGAATGTCCAACAGATGTCAGAGAAATCCAGTGCCTTTTAGATATGATTTTACTTTTCTCTAATAGATGTCTAGAATAATGTGAGCTCTGACATAAATGTCATTATTATCCTTTATTAGGGAAAAAAGTATAGTGTTTATTACTTTCACCTTATCTATGATTGTTTATTCACTTTGTTTTTTCCAACAAAATGAGTTCAGTGCGTGGTAATTTTGCAAATGGGCCTGAAGAAATATAAAAATATTTGTGTGAGAGAGACAGGGATGTAACAGATGATGAAGATTTCGAACTGCCAACAAATATTGTTGTAAATGACGGTTCAGAAAATAATATTGAAAGTGAAAGCGATGAAAATGGAGACATGATAGGTTATACATAGCCTACACTTGGGAACAGAAAGACGAAAATAATAGGGTAGTTGAAATTCCTTTCATTGGTCACTCTGGAGTGAATGAAAATATTATTCAAAATCTTTCTAATGATGCTACTGTACCAAAAGAAATGGATGCTTTTAGTGAAATTTTGGGTGATGATTTTTTTTAAATGATTGTGCTTGAAACTAACAGGTATGCTCATGTGAAGTTGGATATTGTTGACATTCATAATCATCAGAAATGGTTTCCCGTTACTCTTGTCTAACTAAAAACGCTTTTTGCCCTTACTGTGCTGATGTCGCAAAATCCCAAACAATGGCTGGAAATGTACTGGACAAAGAGGATAATTCTTGGTACACCAATTTTTTTCAGAGGTAATGCCTTATAAACGTTTCTTACTCTTATGTAGATATCTAAATTTTGCCATTGATAATGGAGATGATAGGCTGAAAATATTAGGCTTATGATAGAGTACACGAATGTAAAGTATGAGCATGTATATACGCCTGACAAAAATATAGCGATTGATGAAAGTTTGATGAAGTGCATAGGACGACTGTCTTTTATTCAATTCAATCCTTCAAAATGGTCCAGGCTTGGAGTAGAATTTTACAAACTGAACGAGTCAAAATCAGGATATTGCTGGAAGTTTTCGGTTTATTGTGGCCAGGATGATCATAGTGATATGTTGGCCTGTGAATCTGTTGTAATGTACCTGAGTGAGCCACTTTTGAACCAGGGATATGCCATTCATACTGACAACTGGTACAGTTCTCCAACATTATTCAGGCTGCTACTGGAGAGTAAAACATATGTACTAGGAACTGTAAGTAAGCACAGAAAAAACATGCCTGCAGCTGTTGTTTAAAAAAAAACTGACCACAGGAGAAGTAGTCGATCAAAGCTCCAACAATATCCTATGTCTCAAATGACAAGATAAGAAAGATTTCTTGATGTTATCAACAATGCACGACTCACCTCTCATGACTGACACTGGAAAAACGAAAATAGTGAAGCGAAAGGTTGGGGGTCGTGTACAAGTTGAAGAAGCACAAGTCGTGAAACCTCAAGTTGTTATAGACTATAATAACGCAATGGGTGGTGTTGACTCCCAAGACCAGGTACTTTCAAATCTACCAGTAATGAGAAGATATTTTTTTATATGTTCGATATGGCACTTTACAATTCCTTTGTGGTGTGGAAAATTCTAACTGGGGAAATTCACCGAGTTCCGGTTGAGTTTTTAGTTCCGGTTGAGTTTTGTGGAACAGATATTGGAACATGTAACATTACCACAATACCCAAGCCGTGGAAGACCGTCACTTCGACCTAGCCCTCTGCGTCTTCAGACCAAGCATTGGGCACACTTCGTAATGAAGATTCCACCAACAGCTGCAAAGGCAAATCCAACAAAGAGATGTTTTGTGTGCGCCCCCAAAAAAATAGTGAGGAGTGAAACCGTGTGGCAATGTGAAAAGTGTGATGAGATCCCACTTCATATTCCCATGTTTTTTTCGCGATCACCAAACAAAATTAAATTTTTGAACTAGTGGGCCCGTAATGAAACAGTTTTTTTTAACATTCAAACTTCTCTTGATTTTATAAACTTAAGTGTTTTTAAACTTTTTTATACATA
Organism: Timema genevievae; assembly: GCA_902155825.1. Taxonomy (NCBI): domain Eukaryota; kingdom Metazoa; phylum Arthropoda; class Insecta; order Phasmatodea; family Timematidae; genus Timema; species Timema genevievae. The sequence goes on along the minus strand of CABFWO010002752.1, from coordinate 72,565 downwards.
ATTTACACATTTTATAGAGTTGTGGTTTCTAAATTAGTGAATGTTATCAAGTGTTTACAGTACTTCTGTTCAATGCATCGAAAATGGAAATTTTTGAAAAAAAGTCCAAAATGATGGGTAATTATTATTTTTTGTGTTTTGTAATAGGTTTTTACATTATAATTTAAAGTAAAAAAAAGTCATTTTTTGGAGAAAAAAAAGTATCAATAAATTGGTCAGCTAATGGGTTAAATTCAAATGTCAGCATAAAATAATATCTACTTTTGTTTTTTTCTCTAAACCTTTCTTTTAGTATGGATGCGCTTAGTAGATAATTTAAAAAATTAAAAGTAACAACAAAAACCTTTTCTTTGACTTCACTTTGCATTTAAAAGTGAAATTTGCACACCCCTCATGGATATAAAATATTACTTCACAATTTGGATTTGAAATTTGAAAGAAAATTTAAGATTGGGATTAGTGATTTTGATTCGAGAAACATAGGATTTTAATAATCTTTAGTAATTTACTTTTATATTTATTTTTAGGAAGAAGAATATGCCGGCCTGACGGATGGCACATTTAATGGGCGGAGGTACTTCCAATGTAACCCAAAAAAGGCCATGTTTGTCAATCTGAGTCAGTGCCATAAGGACAGCAGGTTCCAAGATACGCATCCGGTTCCGGCAGACACCAAAATAAAGAGTGAGTGTGCTGCTTATGACACCTTCTACAAATCAAGGGGTCTGGTGGATATAAACGTTAAATAATTCCTTTTGTAGTGTTTGTAGCTTCATGCGTTTATTATTATTATTATTATTATTATTATTATTTATTATTATTATTATTATTATTATTATTATTATTATTATTATTATTATTAGCACCGCGTCTTACTACCTGTTCGGGTTATACGCACCTAAGCTTTATTTTGTGTGTCTACTTTATAAAAATTAAGATTTTTTAAAAATCTTAAATGGCATTCACGATGTTTTTAAATAGGCCTAGCTAACTACCACTAAATAACAAAACATATATTTGGGAGTTTGGTAATCTGAACAAATACAAATTATGAACTATACCTGGTCCAAATTAGTATACTTTAATGTACTTAAGTTTAATAAAACAACTGTGTCTCATTGATAATATTAGTTATAGTTCTCAAACTTAAACTGTAAAGTATATATATATATCTTTAAAAAAAAGCTTCTAAAACATCTGGAAGTACCTAAAAGTTTTGTTCTATAAATTGAAACAATGAAAAAAAAGCTGATGTAATCTTAACTATATAGATTCATATGACTGTCTTTTAGTTTAGTTAAATCCGTAATAAACTTTGTTTTTTCCATTCTTGAGCATTGTTGGTTGTTGCAGCATTTGGACAGGTGGACTGTCCTGCAATTCCAGGAGCTGTTCGGCCAATCTGCAGGAAGGGAGACCTGCACGATATCTGTGGGAAATACAAGGGTATCCAAGGTCACCATAATTCGTGCTATTTAGATGCCACTCTTTTCAGTATGTTCACCTTTACCAGGTAAGCTCTTCATATACCTGGGGTGTAATTGGTTTAGTACATTAATTATGAATGTAACTACCAAAGATGGGTGTTTGAAAGTCCCCATGACTCTGACACATAAGGCGGGATAGTCTTTTCAGCAATGTGACTTACCCTGTACATAAAAACACCGATATTTTGAGAGACAGGTTTTTACAAACTTTCACTCTGCTCATTAAAATTACCATCAAATTTTATCAAAAGTAACATTTTTGAATTTTTAATACAAAAGCAAAATAAAACTTTTTTTTTTTCCTTTTTATTTTGTGAAATTTACTACTACCTGGCCTCTAAATGTTAATCTGGGTCAATTTTATTGATATAAACATGAATTACTAATATCAAAATTTAAAACTATATACTTTTTTTCTCAATATCAGGCATAATAGTTTTTTTACCTTTTTATTAATACATGTTTATTCATAAGCCTGCACTATAAAAATAGTTTATTAAATAGAGGTATACCTTTTAAACATCTACAAAGCAGGTTTTTTGAGTTCCAACCGAATTCAGAATTGAATCAAATATTGTTCGTGAATTTTGAATAATTATCAAATTGATCATATAATAGATAAATTTGCTAAAGTTATCTTAAAAAAAAGTTACAAATTACAAAATAAGATTACTTTTGGACTTTAGTCCTATAAGTTCATCAACATGATCACACAGTAAAGCGAATCTTATAGGCTATTTGAAGGTTTTATAAAGGGCGTTTTCAGGGGGGAGTAAAGCGAATCTTATAGGTTATTTGAAGGTTTTATAAAGGGTGTTTTCAGGGGGGAAAAAGTGTGGCTTATTTTCCGGTCAATATGGTAATAGTTGATAAGCCTTTACTTTACCTCACAGGAACTAACTTTATTGATTTTTTTTTTCTGGTTTGGCTCGATTCGAGTTATCTCTCACCACACAAATGTGGGTACACTTGCTTTAAATTCAACCTTCCTCATCCCTAACTGATTAACATAATAGTACATAAGTGTATAATCCGAATTAGTATTAAGACACAGAGCTAAATAAAAATAATTCCTGTTCCTCTAATCCACTCTAATCGCTTTCCTCTTTTGGGTTGAACATCTTGTCAAAATATTCCCTCTATAGTTTCTTTTCTTGTTCTCTTGTCTTTATCGTTATTCCCTCTTCATCCATCATTCTAACTTTTTGTATTTTTTCTCACTTCCTGTTTCTTACCTGACTATATAACACCTTATTACTTTCTTCCACAGCTTTCTTGCTTAGGCCCCGGGGTACACCACTTGACGGTAAGATCAGGCTTGAGTAGGAGAGCCCATGAGGGACCCACTGTGTAGGCTCATTGTACTGCGCCTCACTGCCCCATTTGTACCCCGCATTTGAAAACAACACAATTTTAAACAAGTTATTTTCTTGGTCATTATTTCAGATAAAAACTGTAATGTATTGGTTGATTGTATGACAAAATATAAAATAATTTTTAATCATATCTGTAATAATATTTCTTTCCAGTGTGTTTGACAGTCTTTTGTTTCGGCCGCCCACGGAAAATGATATAGTTCATTATGAAGAAGTTCAGCGGGTGCTGAGGGAGGAAATAGTAAATCCCTTGCGCGCAAATCTGTATGTGAGAGCTGACAGAGTTATGAAACTGCGCACTCTTTTAGAAAACCTGAGTTCTGTGACTGGGCTCACAAGCGAAGAGAAAGGTCAGCTAATATATAGATATTCCTTTAGTTGTGTTTATTTATTTGAAATGTTTATGAATCTTGCAAACAAAATACTTTGTTGTTTTTCTTACGAGACTAATTTCTTGTATTTATAGAAACAGTAGTCTCTCTTTACAAGAAATTGTATCATTTTAATATAAATTTAAATATTAATTTACTTTGTGGCAGCTTTTAGTAACTTCAAAGTATTTTGTAATGACATAGTAAAGGCTTTTTGTAAGTTAGCTTAATTTAAAAGTCACACAAAGAAAAATATATAGATTTCATCATATTCAAGATCTTGTCCTATATTTAAACATTATAAAACTCATATTTTTGTTCTCATTTAAACATATTGTTCATATTAATGACCTGAAAAAAAGTTGCTCTAGCAAACCCTATTTATTTGTTCATTTTTTCCCCCCAGGCATTGATACTTGAAACAACCTGCTTAGAGGGAAAAGTACCTCTCTTATAGAACTTGATTAGAAACAAGTTTTCTAAGGCCCTTGTGAAATACCAAATTAATTCTTTAAAATAAGGATTTTAGATGTTTATTAATTGTGTACAATTTTCAATAGGATTCATATTATGTTTCAGTGAGTAGTCTCGATTGTATCAGAATTACAAAGTTCCTAAGTTCTTTAACCCATTCCTTGGTGCGGGTGTTGAACAACATCCTTGTTTTCCTGAATGTTCCCTGGTGTGGGCGCGAATTTACATTTCATTGCAATAAGTTATTGTAATGTACTCTATCAATGAACCACTGTACTTTTAGCCATTCTGAATACTTCATACTGAAGCTAATAGATGGGGCTACCAGTTAAATGCCATACAATGACCATGAATAAAACAATAAATGAGAAAATAAGTTAGTAACGAAAATATTTGTCGGATCAGAGTATAAGAGTAGAAAAAATGGCTGCCGAACCTGCGTAGATCGCTGTGCTAAACACTTGGCATGAAATGAGTTAAGGAAAATCTCCTCTCACTTGTTAAGGTGTATTTTGTTAGATAAGAAAGAAGGTATTGAAATGAATGATAGAATTAAATAAACTGTACAAACACAATATGTTTTTCACAGTGAAAAAAGGCACATAGTTCACACTTTGCATCCCAAATAATAGAGAAAAAAGGAAACGTTATTCATTCATAACTAGATACACATCTCAAGGCAAGGAAAGAACCTTTTTCAAGAAGCTCGAAATTGCTTTAAAACTTGGCTTGAAGCTCGAAATCCGAATAATCTCGGAGCCATACTCTTACCCAACTCTAAAACTAGCGCTAATATTGATAGCCAATCGGATTGGCTAATGGCACTAAATAGGTTAAAAAGATATATCTTTACATTCAAGGGATTGATTTTATTTTTTGTACTTTATGTTAATTGTTCCTTTTGTACACATTCCTAAGCTACTGAATTTCTGGTCATCATTGTTTTGAGTCTTTTATATTCTTGATTTCAGATCCAGAAGAATTTCTCACCTCCTTAGTGGCACAAATCCTTCGGGCAAAGCCATTTCTCAAGTTGAGCTCTGGTCAAGAAGCTTACCACTACCAGCTGTTCGTCGAGAAGGATGAACATTTGACGATGCCTTCAGTTCAACAACTATTTGAACAGAGTTTCCTAACTAGTGACATTAAACTAAAGGAGGTAGGGTATAGCTGATTAACCAACATCTCTAACCTAGTGACAAAAACCCAATCATGATATTTACTGGAATTCTTACTGTGGATTCATATGTTTGCTGAAAAACAAGCGCAGAACAGAAACGTGATCACGTGACAAGCTCTAAACCAATCACAAGATTTCCGATTCATTCGCGCAAGCTGTATTACTATAGTTCAACACATCTCTACTTCGCCCTCTCTGTCTTAGATCTTAGGCACGGTTAAACCAATCATATCTCATATAAATATGCATGTACATTTGAAAGCGCATGTACTATAGAACCAGAAGCAAGCAGACAGCTTTGTTGGCTTTTGTGAGGAGATTTGAAATAACCCGTTAATGGAGACTCTGTGTATCGATGTATTGTGCCACAACACAGCATTATAATTTGAAAACATCCATCACGTCATTGATCTAAAATATATGTTTATCAACTAGAAAATAAAATATGTTCATAATCAGCCGTCTTAAGTTTGTGTTGCAATGCATCATGGGTCAACAGCATATAAATTGCTGCAGCACTTGACTCTATTTGCTCTCTATTTTTGTTGAACATGTGAATCGAGCTTTATTCCCATTTCCCCCCCTCTACACTTGCCTCTTCATTCCTTTAAAACTATATAAAAAAATTGTGAATCAAATTGTTATATCTCTATAAGGAAAACCTCTTTTCACTTTATGAGATAATTGTATCATATTTGGAAGAAGGAACAGGAAAGGTGGATGGAAACATATAAAAGGGACGAACACAATATGGCTTTTACAATGAAAGGAAGAACACAGTTCACACTTTACATTGCTGCCATTGTCCAAAGAGGTGATGGTTGCCTCTTAAAGAAAATCTTCCAAATATAATGAATCAAATTGTAAGTAATTTCATCACCACCTTAATGTATCACAAACTTGTTTATAACTTTTCATAAAACATTACATATTTGAATATTAGTTGAATAAAAATTGGTTGCTTTTAACTGCATTTATGTAAACTCTATTATGTAAAATTTATTTCAGGTGCCTTCTTGTTTGATAATTCAAATGCCGAGGTTTGGCAAGTCTTTCAAAATGTACCCACGAATTCTACCTTCGCAATTGCTTGACGTCACAGATATCATTGAAGACTGTAAGTAATATCTCACTAAATGAAGTAAATACTTAATTATTTTTATAATATAAAATAAATAAGAGTTTTACTACTATTTTGAGAGTAATATTTAATAAGAGCATCAAAGTGTGTGTATGTAAATGTTTGTTATTGTTTTTACTTTTATTTATGCTTTGTTTTTACACATTTCTATCATTTTATTTATTTTAAACTATATTTTTCTAAATGCACTTTATTTCATACTTATTAATTACTTTTACTGATTAAGTTTTCTCAGGGAAAATGCCTATTTATTATTGTTTACGCATTACTGTGTTCCCATTCTAAATCATCAATTTTGAAGCTAATAAATCAGTAATATTAAAACTTTTTTTAAATTTTCTTCAAATATTATATGGAAGGGGTGTACAAAGTTTATTTTTTCAATGTGAAGTAAACTTGAATCGAATATGTGAAAAATTCTCAAAGTCGAATCAATTTTGGTTAAATTTCTTTAATGCTTGAAAAAGTATTTCATTACTGTGCTTAGTTATACAGGTAACCTTCGCACCTAATTTATTTAGAAAACTTTCTTTTGTGCAACTTTTTGTTATATTTCATTCTGAGCTGATAAATTAAATTATTAGTTTCATATGAATATTAATTAATATTTGTTATCAATATTTTTACTTGTGTGCATATAACCTAAACAGGAAGTAAAATGTGGTGATAATAATAAATACATTTATTGGTGAAGCTTTGTAATTGTCAGAGACAGAGGTTTTTTTTTTTTCGAAACATGGTCAAAGCTGATATTTTTAAAAGTTTGAAGTTTTCAGAGATTCTCACACCTCTACTGTAATACTAAACTCATCTGTTTGACTATCTATATTTTACCAAATATGTATTTAATTTCAGCACCAAGGCAGTGTACTGTTTGTGGCAAACTGGCAGAGTTCGAGTGTAAGGAATGTTTTGGCCAATGCGGAGCTGGTCTGGAGAGCACTGCATTCTGTGGCCAGTGTCTAGAAACTGTAAGTCTCTATTTAGCTCATAGTAGTAAATTCCAATTTATCTCTTACCGAAGGTCATATGGCTAGAGATTGACTACCGACTTGGTGATTCCTGGTTTGATACTAAGGGGTAAAACGAAACTATTCGTCTAATGGAATTGCCTGTATCAACATCGTAAAGCTCCTTCTATTATGTTTGGGATTTTGTCTTAGATGTTCTCTTTGATGATAAACTAATGCCCTTTGATTTTGTAGGCGCACAGCCACCAGCGGAGAAGCAGTCACGCGTGGCGCCACCTTACTGTACCTGTCGAGTTCTCGATACTGCAGGACCACTGTCCCATTCCTCGACTGTACATGGAGCTGTTTGCCGTTGTCTGTATAGAGACTTCCCACTATGTGGCCTTTGTTAAATGTGGGAGTGGATCAGAAGCTCCGTGGTGCTTCTTCGACTCCATGGCAGACAGGAAAGGTTAGTCATTTATTTTTATTGAAATTGTTCATCTCTGAACAGTGCTTAAAGTGGGCGTGTCAAACTCGTTTGACCATAAGGCTCACATTGAAAATAGTGATAGCGATCGGCCAAATCTTGCAAGTATGTGTAAAATCACGAATATAACATTTTATTTACCTCAGAAAGGTAAAGAGATTTTCCCTCAATAGTTAAAATTATTTGCTTGGAAGATGGATAAAGCTAAAATAAAAATTAAATTTACAATTAACAAAGGAACACAACTCACCTCAAGTTTATATCTTATTTGATATTTTGTTCAGTTATCACTAAATGGGTCAGAGTGAAGACTAGCACACTTAACAAGGTAGTGAAACTATTATCTGTTTCCCTGTGGCCGGGTCAATTTAGTAAAATGCCTCCACCTTCCTCTATCCTTCCACCATTCTTCCTCCTTTAATTTCTTTCTTGGCCTCCCTTGCGGTCTTTTTCCAACATTTTCTTTGGCAACCTCTCTTTTTCGATCCTCATTACATGCCCATACCATCTCACTCTTGCTTCCTCTACTATCTCATGTACTTCTTGTTGATAAGACTTGTTGAAAATACACAAACTAACAAACTAATCAACAAGGATAGGCTATAGAAATACATGTTTCTAGAATGATTTGAAATACGATATATTTCTATAGCCTATCTTTGTTGGTTTGTTTTCAATGTCTCTCTTCTAATGATAAAGGAACATTTCCGAAAATTCAACATTGTGTGAAGTGTAATATAGTGCAATAGTTTGAGAAGAGAAGAAATGAAGAGAAAAGTGTGTTTTTCCTTTCAGTTTAGCTTCCTTCGTGATCATTTACTTTACATTATTGTACAGTGTTTCTACACTGTCTTATTATTCATTTCCAGGCCATTAGGAACTAATTCATTTTACTATCTTTTTTTAAAATTCTTGTCATTTAAATATTGGATAGAACATGGCTTCTTAATAAAGCCATGGATTATAGCTTTATTTGGTGTTTTTTTCCAGTGTTTTAAGAAACATATTTATTTTTTTCAGGTGAACAAAATGGTTATAATATTCCAGAAATGGTGTCATGCCCAGACTTACCTTCGTGGTTATCTGACGATGGTGCTCGTTTACTTCAGGAAATGAAGGATGACAGGCAATTACCTGAACATGCAAAACGCTTATTATGTGATGCATATATGTGCATGTACCAGAGCCCGGATGTTATGATGTACAGATAAACACGTTTCCTTGCCAAAAAGTTCAATCCATACACAAATTTACAGTAGATAAAAAAAAACATTTCACTATATCAGCTAGCTTTAACAAGATATATATAAATATACATAGATATAAAAAGAGCTATTACTTATAAATCTTAATTTGTACTCTACATGTTTTAAAGTAGCATCGAAGAATATTATTTCTTAAGTATTTATGATGTAACTTTAATTTTAAAATGTGAATGTAATTTATAAAGAACGGAGGCCTATTGAATATATTATATATGGAGTTCTGTTGTGCAAAGGTTTCCCTAATTCTTGTAATATAATTGGGATCCTCTTTGTGATATTTCATTGTTCGTATTGCAATTGTTGCAATTAAATTCATTGTATTCCCCCTGACAAATTAGAACGGTGACTTTTATTCGACACATGTTAAAAACATGTCCCTCTAAATAGCGGACCCTTCTTTATAGTGGACATCGGCAAAAATAACACGGGCTCTTAAGGTGAAACAATTTCCCGATAACGGACTTTCTTGGTAACGGAAACTTCTGGGTACACTTATTTATGCATAAAAATCTCTAAATACTGGATATAAATTGAAAACACACTTCCATATCCAGTATTTTACTGTGGGAATGTCAGGAATGCTTATTTTCTTCTGTTATATATGAAAAAAGTGCATTGAGCAAAAACATTTAGTGATAAATAAAATGATAGAATATTAGGAAAATGGTAGAGCACAAATAAAACTAACAACACTGACACATATTTACACACACTTCAATATTTCGATGCTATTGTAGCATCTTCCTCAGGAAGTAGTACTACTTCTAGTGTTGTTACTTTTATTTGTGCTCTACCATTTTCCTAATATTCTATCATTTTATTTATCATTATTTTCTTCTGTGAAATGTAAGACTTCCCCCTCTAGAGAAAGTTTCTAAAATAGCCCACGCAGTATTGACAATGGTACTTCAAGGTCATCATCTTCCCTTCCCTTTCGAGCCATCATGTTCCAGCAGTTTAGTCTGTGCTTGTGTGCAAATATACTAAAGAAGACCTAATGTTCATATTTAATTTTATTTACATATTGTTCTGTATATATTATGCAATCTTACGGTAAGCTATGTATGTATTAATTCCTGCATACAATACTGCACAATACAGTAACTATATTGGTGTAGTTAATATCCATAGTAAGTTAATTAAGTTCATATAGATTAAACTGTGTTCATACAATTTTTTTTTTTTAAATAAATTATTTTTCGAAATATCAAACACTTTTTTACAACGGACATTTTTTTGATCCCTGAAAGGGTCCGCTCTTAAGAGCTTTCACTGTATAACATTATAATTGTGAATTACAATAATTGAGCAACTGAATAGTCACTTCAGATAAACAAGTGTCCCCCTACAAAAAATAATTATATCTACCTTTGTTGTGAAGCTAGGTAAACCTTGAGCACATCATTCTAAGAGACTGGAATTTTAATTCACCAACTATAATCCAACTATCGTAGGAAAAGTTACTAGATCTACTTTCATCAAGTCATGTAATCTGCAGCTGTAATTTATGATAGATATTATCAAAACCTTATAAAATAACTCTGATGATATTGTAAAATGTAAAATTATCATAGTTGGCCTTAAATTTTTTTTTTAACGACTCTTCTTATAAAAAATGGTACTTTATATTACACATAACAATCAAAATACTTATCCACATGTAATGTTTAAAAATGAGTTGGCCCATTGGCTAAATAATTTTATAATTCTAATAAGAGTAAATTTAATTAAGAAAGCCCACCTAGGGAACGAGGAATGGTGTTGGAAGAATTCATTGCACAAAGGTGACATCGTCTCCCTTTCTTCTGTCCTCTATAGTATAAGTAGTCACACACACACACACACACACACACACAAACACAGAAAAAACATTGGAATAAAGTATAGAAAAAAGTAGTGTTACCAGAATGACTTGCACAGTGAAAGGAGAAACACAGTCCACACTTTACATTGCTGCCGCTGGACAGAGGTCTACACAGAAATCACCTCTTTGTCCAGCGGTTGGTATCACTGTAAAGTGTCAACCGCGTGCTTTATTTCATTGTAGACTTCATTTGTGTTTGTATACATGTATCTTATTATTGTTCCTTAACTTTTTTTTTTTAATAAAACTATATTTAATATAATATTATTATTCATAAATAATAAATATAGAACCATAAAAATTGTAAACTTATTTTTAAGGAGCCATAAAGCCCAAGGGCAAAAATTGGGTATGCAATCATAAAAGATGAAGATTTGATTCTTAATCACATAAAAAGCTTTGTATATATTTAGATTAGTACCTTAAAGGTTGACAAAAGTGACGGATGTACATTTTAAATCAAGTGAACAAATAAAGATTTTTAATAATTGACATAACATTTAAATATTATTAGCTACAATTTGACAGTAAATTGAATATACTTTCAAAAAATATACGAGGTATGATTTAGGTTTTACCAAATCATTTTTACCGTTCTTAAGTATTGATTACTTTTTTGATCCTGAAAAGTTAAATCTTTACACTTACAAGATGTTAACCTAAAATATGTATTATTGTTTTTAAGTTGATTACATATTTTAGTTGTAATTCATTTCCAATATAAGTAACCACCAGAGATTTAATCTTAACCATCAAGACCTTTAGGAAAAAGAGACAGTATTATAAACTTTTTTGAATCTTGTGAAATATTAATGCCACTCTAATGTTATTTTGTTAAGCTTTGCTTGATGTATTTAGGTATTAAACTCTGCACCAATAAAGATTAAAATTAAAAATTTAAATTAGTTATGTACCAAAGAAGTAAGGGAATGAAAAATATTACTGGCAATATCATTGGTATACATCTTTTTAAATTTTATATAGATTTATTGAATCCTCTTTCTCTCAAATTCAAATCTTAACATTTTCTTTCAACTATAAAATCCAATTTTGGAATATTTTTATGTGAAAATAATAAAATACAAAATAAAATATAAAAACTTAAATCGTTTTCTTGTTTAAGACATTAGCATTGCAAGAACGTGATTTATTGATAATGGTTTGGTGACACTCAATATTGATTAATCTGTTTGTCTTAATTTGTGATTTTGTTCTTTTAAGGAAATTAAATGTGTTTTATCAAATACATGGATGTATATTTTATTATATTTGGAAGAAGGTACAGGAAAGGTGGATAGAAACATAAAAAAGGAACAAACACAATATGGCGTGTACAATGAAAAGAAGAACACAGTTCACACTTTACATTGCTGCCACTGGACAAAGAGGTAATGGTTGTCTCTTAAAGGAAATCGATTGTCACCGCCCAATCCCCTGTCCTAGGTTTCATTCTATCGGGACTCATCAGGGAGAAGTGTGAAACGCGCAACGCAACTTCCTAAAAGAGGAGAAAAAACACCTGTAAAAGGTATAACATAAAGGAAAAGGACATTGGATCCAAACAGAGGTTGAAATGGCTCTAAACGGCTTTATCAAATTGAACATTGAAATGAGGATGTAACAGCAAGGCTTACACACCAGAAAATTGTAGGCCTCAAAGTTCACAACAAAACATACAATTATGTAATTTTCGAGGTAAATCAGTCCCTTTCTTCAGCAGAATAGAATAAAACACGGACTAGACTATGGCCTCTAGTCATGCTGCCGTAGTCCAGACTGTGTTTTACTCTTCTGCTGAAGAAGGGGACTGATGTACTCCGACAATTACTTAATTATGTGTTTTGTTATGTTTAATTGTGAACTTTACCTGCTTCAGTCGCAGTAAACTAGACTGCAGATGATGGGAAGGTCAAGGTTCGAATATCGAATTTCAAAGCTTCGCACACCCTTACTCTCTTGAAAACAGGCTTCCTCATACTTAAATCTTCGACCACTACACAAAATATCTTCACGGACCCTTCAAGAGTAACAACCGGCCAATGATCGTTTTCACATTTACCGACACCGACACCGACACCACATTTTAGTGACGGGCGGGGAGATGTGACTCTCCCGTTTTAAGCTCACTCCTGGCGCATGTCCAGTCCTTAATAATAGTCAAAATGGCTGCAGTTAACAAATAATATTTGCTTTATTAGTTATATTTAAGACGCAAGAGAAGCAGGCATAAAAAATTATTTTGGGTGGACCAGGTTATAAAAGTAAGATATTTAGAGGGCACATATCAGCTCTATTAAAGTTACATCATACTTAAAATTGGCCATACTATGTTATTATTAATGAATATAAGCCTAGTTCACAACAAAATGTGTACACACATTTAACAAACACAAAGCTGTGTGGCAAACTGTCGGCCGGCTCTACACTCCACCGAGATGTTGGCGCATACGATGACGACATGTCTGTCAGTGTGAAAGCATTTCATAAGTTAACTTAAGATTTCCTGACCATTGGTGTCGTGTCGCAGTCACAGTCTGCTGCATGCTCTGAAGGGGAGCACAAGAGCAAGCTCCAACATGTACCGACCAATTGGTCACACCATGTGTTTCGAGATCTAGGAGACAGGGTGTCGTGTCGGTAAATGTGAAAACTTCCAATCTGCTCAGTCTACTTGTGAAACCCACACAAACCTCAGGTTCAATTCACTGCAACCGCACCCCCTTCAAAACCTACACCATTCACAAACAAACAAATTTCTTCTTCAGCATCACAGCTAAAATAACCAACCTATAAAAGGCCATCACAGGCGCGATTCTGAAAACCTCATTTACCAACTGGGATGCAACTAGTGCCAAGCACAATACATTAGTGTCACAACAGAAACGCCAAGAAAGAGAATGACTGGTCATGGACATGACACAACATTGAAAAATGGTGACCTGGTGGTCTAGGGGTAAGGCGTCAGACTTCTGTGCTGAGGGTCTGGGGTTCAATCCTCGGTCCCGGCACAGATTTATCTGATTGCCAAACCCTTCCTTCACCTCTGACAAGATGTGTATTAATCACAACTTGTGAATGTGAGGAATGCCAGGCCTCCACCGTGGTTCGGATTCCACGTTAAACTGTAGGTCCTCCATTTCATCTCACAATCACCCTACCATTACACATTAGCGTAAGAGCGTATAACCCGAACGGGTAGTAAGACGCGGTGCTAATAATAATAATAATAACATTGAAAAATGAATATAAGTCTGTAGCATCACATGCAGAAACCTATAATTTGTACTTTAATCAATGATACACCACTAACGCCCACTTCGGTGGCCGCGTGGTCTAACGCACTACTCTGGTGTTAGACTAAGACTGCCAAAGACAGGGAGATTAGGGTTCGATCTCTGTCGGGTGCACTGAGGGTGGATTTTCTTAAATGGTTTTCCACTCTAATGCAGGTGAACTTCATCCCAATTAAACATTTCTAACCCCTAAAGCATTAGTGTAGTTAGTACATAAGAGTATAATCCGAACGGGTAGCAAGACGCGGTGATAAAAAACCCACCATAAGGTGGTTAAATCTCTCAACAAAGAAATCTACATCCCTTCACACCTAATGATATGGTAATTGGCCCATCAATATATCAGCAAATCCAGACAGGCCCCTAACCTCAACCTTAGGTAATTCCTCTCCTTCCTATCAGCACATTTATCATTTTCAATGCCACAGTACACAATAATAATATAGTACATAACTCAACTCTTAGTTTTTTTTTATCTATCTCTTTAATCAAAGTGCTGCCTTCTATACATTGAAACTATAACTGAAAAACAATCAGATGTTGACAGTCAACCTTCCAGTCCAACCAAGAACATCAGTCTACTCTCTTGATCTGAAGCTGTCTGTGTTAGTGAAAGCTTGTCCTTTAAAATGTGTTTGTGTGTTTGTTCTATCTAAACAATTTCTACTCCAGTATCACTAAGGTAAGTGTGTTGGCTATTCCTCCTAAGTTTAGTCATGATTTAACCTGGTTCTCTATTAAAAATAAACATAAGAAATAAAACAAATGCTTTAATTGCCATTATACAACTTTAATATCAAAAATAAGACAGTTTCAAACAAGTGTGACAACTAGTAATACAGATCACTTTTCTTTTTCCACTAAAACTAATCAGACTCTGGAAAATAAACAACACAGTAAATTTTATAATAATTAGTGTTAAAACTATTTTATAGGTAATATATTTTTAGATATATAAATAAAAGAGAAACACTTAAGTTAGAAGAAGGATAATTATGATAATGAATATTCACCTTATTTTTGTCACACATTCTAAGTACTAATGTGTCACACAGTTTTAAAATCAAACACATTATGAACTTTGTCACAAGAAAAAAAAACACCTAATATTAGATCATTTCCCTTAAAATCTAGGTATATCCTATTATTAGTCTTTGAGACTTATTTTAAAGGTTGGTTTAACTATACGGTACCATGTCTTTCAAAAGTTACATTTTTCTAAATGGAAACAAATGAACCAAGGTTAAGGGTGTTGTCAAAATATCATTAGTAAAATAAAGATCTTAAATATTAATAAACATTTTTCAACATCGTGAATCTATCATATATTTGTCTAGAGTTGGCTAAGGTGGTAATGTAGAGGCATTTCTGATAGAAAATAGCAAACAAATATTTTAGGGCAGTGGTTGCCAAAATTTTTAAATGGCGTACCACACTAACAATTTCTGTAATTTTGAGTACCACCAAGATTCTACTGAATATTTATTATTCCGATACATTTTAATTTAATGGTGCCCAGGGGTATAATAACACAGACTGAGTAATTGCACCAGCTATCTGAACTAGAATATATTTTGTCACCCCTCCAACCACCGTTTAAATCTGTTTTAGATTTGGATAAACTTGGCCATATTTTATTTATAATATTTGATGGTTCCATCTTTTTTTATGACTTTAATTTGCTTGCGTTGTTTGATTCTCACAGGTGTACCACTGGGAATAATTGTACATACCACAATTTGGGAACCGCTGGTATAGAGTGTATCTGAAAGGTCTGTCTAAATTCTAGGGAAATCTTTCTATTAAAACCAAAACAAGGATAAATGCTTTAATGAACAAACACCCAGACATTTTCTTTCTGAATTACAATTTTTTGCTTATCACATAATACAATTATGGGAGGGTTGGGGAAGTGTGTTTAATATTTTCAAAGCTACCTGTGTTCTTGATGAACATACTGATCATTAATATCTAGAACCAACACGCTTTCTATAGCCATTTAAATGGCGACGGTCGAGAATACTCTGCATTCTACCAGAAATGTCTCTGAGGCCGGTGAATTACAAACCATCGAATATTTGCTACGAATGATTGTCGCCATAGATGAAAATAAAGTTTCAGCCTGTTAAAGCCAAAATCGAGTTCTTGCTCTCTAAACTTGATGCTGATCGAAAGAATCCCAGTAGAAGTTAGCTGGGTGTATTCCTAAATGTATGTAGTGGGGGAAATGGGAGGGGGGGGGGGTTTACCAAAGTAAAATTTGTTCACCTTGAAGTGACAGACAGCTTAAGATAATATTGATGAGAGCAGGGGAGAGGAGGTCGATTACGTTTTTCAATTACTAAATTATTTAATTTAGGTCCTAATTAAGACCTATTTAAATATGTATGTTTAATAAATTACTATTGATGGCTATAGTTCATGCATTGTATTATATTTGGAAGAAGCTACAGGATAGGTAAAAAAAAACTAACACAGTTCACACTTTACATTGCTGCCATTGGCCATATTGTGTTCGTTCCTTTTATATGTTTCTATCCACCTTTCCTGTAGGCCTACCTTCTTTCAAATATAGTAAAATTACCTCATAAAGAAAAAAGAAGTTTTCCTTATAATAATTGTAATTGTAATAATAACACCTTGTTAGATGAAGGTTGGGGTGTGGGTGAGTGCACATTGACTAAAAGGGGTTATGTAATAAATAAAATGATAAGAATATTAGGAAAATGGTGGAGGACAAATAAGAGTAAAAACACAAATTTACACACAATTTAATATTTCGATGCTATAATAGCATCTTCCTCAGGAAGTTAGTAGTAATTAGACCCTCTTTTGTCCATTTTTGTGTTTCTTTCTTTTTCCCTCTATTATTATTCTTTCATATATTCTTTTAGCTTATAATCAGGTCTAATTACTACTACTTCCTGAGGAAGATGATATAATAGCATCGAAATATTGAAATTGTGTGTAAATATGTGTTAGTGTTTTTACTTTTATTTGTGCTCTACCATTTTCCTAATATTCTATCATTTTATTTATTACCAATTGCTTTTGTTCAATGCACTTTATTTCATACATATAAAAGGGGGTATGTCTATTCTCCTTTGTCAATTTAGTATTATTATTATTATTATTAGCACCGCGTCTTACTACCCGTTCGGGTTATACGCACTTACACTATTGTGTAATGTCAGGGCAATTGTGAGATGAAATGGAGGACCTACAGTTTAGCGTGGAATCCGAACCACGGTGGAGGCCTGGCATTCCTCACATTCACAAGTTGTGATTAATACACGTCTTGTCAGAGGTGAAGGAAGGGTTTGGCATTCAGATAAATCTGTGCCGGGACCGAGGATTGAACCCCGGACCCTCAACACAGAAGTCTGACACCTTACCCCTAGACCACCAGGTCACCAATGTCAATTTAGTACATTGAGTAAATTATATTCAAGGTAGCCCCCACCTCAGGCACCTAGAGGGTATCCTCTTGCGACTTAAGGCACTATCCTTGGTGAGCGAACGAAAGCGAGCAACGTGGGCGAAGCGAATCAAAGGTAAAAATGTAAAATGCACTGTAGGCATGGACGTGTCCTATATAAAGATAAAGCGGTGCTGCTGGTTTCCAAACGGTTGACACAGACATTCAGGAAAAGGGAGTATTTGTCTTCACCACTTTTATTTTATCATCAATATTTTTTTTGGGTTAATTTACATCTAGTTTTGGTAACTAAAAATATCAGGATTCGCTGAATCAGTGGTAAAAAGTAGAAGTTTGCTTTGGGATATGAAAAAATAAAAACTACCATAACCAAGTGCTTGGGGATAGAGAGTGAGTGGTCCCACCTCTCTGAAAAAAGGTGAAGTAACTAAATTGATGTTCTTCAAAATTATGATACATAATTTCTATATTGAAATATGTCGATTTTAAACCTTATCAGATTTATAAACCCATGCAATGAAGGTGTATGAAAGAGCGGAAATGATCCCATTTTAATTTTTCAATGTTTGATGAGTTTTTTTTTTTCCTTAATTTAATAGTAAAATTCATCATCAGATTCCTTTTCCAAGTAGATGATATTTGATCGAGATCATACCGTTTTAACTTTTTGTGGTTTATTACCATTTGACTTGAGTTTACTCTTCCTTGACAAAATCATGGCTACTAATTTGAACTCTTGTCGCTTAATTATTGTATTCGCCCAGAAAGACCATTAAGTCAATTGGCGCCACACCGCCTACACCGCTCGTGTTTATTCAATCATTATAGGACAGGACCCAAGGAGTACCCTCATTGACCTTCAGCAACTAGGAAGTATCATCTTTTCTATATTCCAGTTCAATAAGTTTTCTACCTACTTCATTGACCACATGGTTTAAGGCACTACTCTTGTAGTAGACTAGACTATCGATGACGAGGAGATCAAAATTCGAATCTCGGTAGGGAGTACTGATGTTTTTTCCCCCCAACTCCACTCTTTCTTTTACCAAGAAAATGCAAGTACACTTTATAAAGATATAACCTTCCTCGTCCCTAAAAAGCATTAGTGTAATTAGCACATAAGCGTATAACTCGAATGAATAGTAAGACTCGGTGTTTAAAAAAACCTCTAGGACTTCTCCACCATGGTTGCCACATTGTAGCATTCCACCCAAGGTCAACCTTGAATCTAAGACTTTTTTTTTATAAAAATTAGGCACCAATTAATTTCAGGTATCAATAAAGTTATCATCAATAAATTCTAAATATGGAAATGGATAAAAGTGAGCCAAGGCAGTGCTTAACTAGTAATAAATTAGTCTTTGAAGATTATCAAGTAGTTACATTCAATTAGTGTTATTTTTATAATATATTACTAACAGAGTTAAGTTGGCTTTTTCTTGAATGGCCTTTACGTGTACTCCATTAATAGATTGACGATTCCTGGGTCTACTAAGTATGGTAGTTATAAATTGCTCGTTCAACATAATCCTATAATTTATCCATCAAATGCCATTTCTATGGTATGTAATAAAATGTAGTCTTGGGGAGAATCTTACTTCTTAGATATTATCCCGAGACATTAAGATCTACTTTAATAATATACCTAAGGGTGTGCAAAGCTTAGAAAACGTCGACTTTAATTGAGAAGTAATTCCAGATTTGACAAGCACTATGAAGCTTCACCTTTAAAAATAATTATAGTTCTCATGAAAAAAATCTTGAATAATAAAATTTCATGTTGTGATTATAACATACAGCCAGTTTCATAGTCAGACTAAGTAAGCCTCAAGTATAGTTCTAAACTAAATGCGGGACGCTATCTACTGAGACCGGAATGGAAGGGGCCAATTTCATTCCTTTTATAAAATATAATTTTGTATGAGAAATTAATGTTTTTCGAGTTATTAGAATTTATGTCAAGTGTCTAGCAATTTTTTAGTATTGAAGTCCACAAGACATCATTTAAGTCTACAATTTTATCTGATTGGGTCTTGTGAACTTTTTTATGTATGTTAATTCGAGCCCTTTATCTTACCATATACGTTGATTACAGAATAACAGCTAAATTTTTTATCCGATCGTAACATTGAAACTCTCTTTAGGTAGGTAATTCCAAGGCCTTTTTTTTATAAAGAGAAATTTTGTATGAAAAATCGATATTTTTAGAGTTATTTTGAATTATTTGTGAAGTGTCTAGCAATTTTGTAGTATTGAAGTACACGAGACACCATTTAAATCTATTCTTTTATCTGATCAGGACTTGTGAACCTTTTTTATGGACGTTATTTCGAACCCTTACTCTTACCATATACGTTGACTACAGAAATGCCAGGTACAGCTAAAGTTTTTATCCAATCATAACATGTAAACTCTCTTTAGATAGGTAATAATTACCAAGGCCTTACGTTTATAAAGAGAAATTTTGTATGAAATTTCAACATTTATCAGGTTATTTTGAATTTATATGAAGTGTCTAGCACTTTTATAGTATTGAAGTACTCGAGGCACCATTTAAATCTACAATTTTATCTGAACGGGTCTTGTGAACCTTTTTTATGTACGTTAATTCGAGTCCTTCCTCTTACCATATATGTTAAGTCAGAAGAGCCAGGTACAGCTAAAGTTTTTATCTGATCGTAACATGTAATCTCTCTTTACATAGGTAATTCCAAGGCCTTCCTTTTATAAAGAAAAATTTTGCATGAAAAATCAACATTTTTCGAGTTATTTTGAATATATGTAAAGTGTCTAGCAATTTTGTAGTATTTAAGTACACAAGACACCATTTAAATCTACAATTTTATCTGATCGGGTCTTGTGAACTTTTTTATGTATGTTAATTCGAGCCCTTCCTCTTACCACATATGTTGACTATAGAAGACCCAGAGGCAGCTAAAGTTTTTATCCGATTGTAACATATAAACTCTCTTTAGGCAGGTAACTCCAAGGCCTTCCATTTATAAAGAGAAATTCTGTATGAAAAATCGATATTTTTTGAATTATTTTGAATTTTTGTGAAGTGTCTAGGAATTTTGTAGTATTGAACTGCACTGAAGTGAATCGACTTAGTTTTCCAGCAGTCTTCGCTAACACACTAATGCAAATCATGTGGATTAATTCAATATTTAATAACTGCCCATTTCTCTATACCAATAATAATAAAAAGATTGTGAAAATTATAGTGGAAAATTTATATTAAACAGTTTAGATTAGTATCCGAAACCTTGGCTAAGTTGGAAGCATGTCTGTGTAGTGAGCTAAGGGTCCTGGGTTCGATTCCTGGCATGGCCAAAAAATTTATGCTGAAATTTACTCTTTCACGGTGATAAAATAACGGCCAGGGACTGGATGTTGTGCCTGTCCTAGTCTTAAGATAGATTATAAGCCATCTGAAGCTATGTCAGGCCTAGCCAGCTGGTAGTATGGCTTGAATAAAAAAAACTTACCCAGGCCACAGGCTGGAAACATTAATGGATGTAAAAAAATGTTAGATTAGTCTCATAGTTATCCTAGTCATTGTTTTTAAATTGTAAATCTCGGACATGAACAAACACATCTGATACACCAGATATTGTTACAATAATGTTACCACTATCGGCCCCAAAAAAAAAACTCTTAAAAGTAATTTCTTGTAAATATACTTTGTATATACTGTTTAATTGTTTATATTAAAAAGATACATTGGATATTAAAAATACAACTTGACTATCAATGCTATCATAAAAGATTTATGATTAAATTAACTAATACTAAATTGAGATGAAATGTATAAGCTTATATAACTCTATCTATTAGCTTACTGAGCTAAAATTTGAAATTAGGTGAAGAAAAAAAAAAGGAGAGAAAAATAAGACATATTACTACACAACACACACAATATTCAGCCTTGTGACAGTCTTCAGAGCTGGACATTCTCGCTGAACTATTTCTTTTACTAAGCACAGAATTTAAATACAAAGTTAAATTTGTACTAGATAAACTATTTAGTTTGTACTCTTGTGGTTAATGGCTTCTTAAAAATATAAAATAATTTATATCTATTTTAAAGTGATATAATATATAGTCAAATGATTGGCCAATCAATGCATCAATATTACTTTAGCCATTGATTAAAAGTCAACTTTTGAGTGGAACAATTATGTGACACTCAAAGGTGCTGATTGTGTGAGTGATAAAAGATCTTTTTTTTTTAAACAAATATTATATGTTTATTAATAATAAAAATTTGATACTATTAGAACATAGAACAAACGAATAACATTGTTTACAAATAATATTTTCACAATTTAAGGATATTAAAAATATGATTGTTTATAAATCATATATTTTTCACTTCTAAGAACATTATACACACTATTTAAAATAGAAAATAAACCTTGGTACGTTAAAAACTATTTTATTTTTTACAACATTAAGATTTAAAGAAGGTGGCGAGTGTACTAAGTATTTTGTATGCTTTTTTTTTAAGTAGATGAAAAAAAGAGATAAAAAGTGATATATTTAAAGAGACGGTGAGTCTAAATACTCAAATTAAAAAAAAAACATAATAATAATTATTTCTGAAGCACCAGGCCCCTTCTTCAACAGACGAGAGCATAAAACACCTTTTCTGCCAAGTGTGGAGTTTAAGACTTTCGCATCTACCCTCCTTAAATTGTAAACTTTTTTTTAAGGGAGAAATAAATTTAAACTGTACAAGAAAAACGACATGTGAATGGGAATAAACATGCATCTCTACTTTGTACTCATGCAATCACTAATTTTGTCCCAAAATAACTACATTTTCCACCATCATATTGTGAATAAAATGATTTCCTTAAAAATCTAGTCATTTCCCATACACAAATAATAAAAACTAATTAAATTACCATTTAAAGTACTTAGGAATATGTGCATTTTCATATAACTATGGCCCATTTTGTGACCATGTGTAATAATTATAAATGTACCTCTTTGTACATATCCCATAATATGATGCCAATACTTTAGTAAATATTTCAGTCTACTATTTTACCATCCTAAACTATAGAAGTGAAATATAATTTAATGTTAGTATGAAATATATATATTTTTTCATTTTGTTATTATTTTGTCACACTAGTTTTAATTTTGACTACAAATTTTATTTTATTTTACTTCCTTTCTTTATGATTATGCATCATATAAGTATTCTAACTTTATGTCCCTCTAGTGTGGTAGGATTCAACAAAATAAATTAATTAAGTTATAGCATTTTAACACTAAAGCAATTAAATAATTTGACAACCAATTTTAATTTTGGCAGTTTTTACCGAATAGAACAAACAATTACTACTAAACAAACTCTGTTTTTCTACTTTTTAGATATTTTTGTGAATAAAACGAAATAAATTAATACTGCAAATAAAACATTCCTCAAAAAAATGTTTTACCCCATCTTGCAAAAGATTTATTAGATACTTGAATTATTACCAGAAAAGCATTCCAGTTCATTTTGAGTATTTAATTTTATTTTTTTTGGACCCTATCAAAATATGTCAAGCATTTCAATTTTTATAAAGAATACAATTAGTTGCATAGAGGATACTTGGTTTGAGGACCAACTGTTAAAAATTTGTGACCTTATATTATAGAGATAGCTATTTTAAAAACATTGTTAAATAATGGTGCAAGCAGCATGAAGCAAGTTTAAATACGAGGTTAATTCCAAAATCAACCTCCGATTGGTTGCTAAAAAGAGTCAAAAGTAGAGAGAAAAAAAATCTTATTACATACAAAGTCTATAAACATAACATTACTTTTCCACATAATTTCACCCAAATTCAAATACTTGTAAGACCTTGGTACCAGCTTTTGCAGTCCCTCGTCAAGGAACAGCGCCGCCAGGGTACCCAGCCAGTTGTTGACTATGAATTCCTTGTTTGTTTCAAAGTACTGGGTAGCAAGCTGAACCTTCATCTTTCTGAAGAGATGGTAACTGCTTGGCACTAAATCTGGGCTGTAAGGTGGGTAAAAAATCTCCCAGTCGAAATCATAGAGTTAAGTCTTTGTGCGAGTCAAATTGTGGGGCCATGCTTTGTCGTGCAGGATAACGATGCCTTTGGTCAACACTCTGCCCCTTTTGTTTGGGATAAACCTCTAAAGCTTATTTAGCGTTTCACAATAACATAAGAGGTTTGTTGTGAAATGTTGAAAAAGCTTTGGAAGTTCGTCTCCAAACAAAAGGAGCAGAAAGGGCACTGTTCCCCTGCACGAAAACGCATGGCCTAAAACTGCGGCTCGCACAAAGCCTTAACCTAAGCAGTTCAACTGTGAGATTTTAAACGCTCCCCCCACCCCTCCTTACAGCCTGGACTTGGCACCAAGCGACTACCATCTCTTCAGGATGAAGTCCGGCTTGCTACTCAGCTCTTATAAGCCAACAAGGAGTTCAGTGTCACCAAATGACCGAGCACCCTGGCGGCACCGTTCCTTGACAAAGGATTGCAAAAGCTGGTATAAAGACTTTACAAGCGCCCGGATATGTGTGGCGACTATGTAGAAAAGTAATGCAGTTATGCATGAGAAAACCTTTTTTTTTCTTCTTTTATTTGTAACTCTTCTTACCAGCCAATCAGAGATTGATTTTGAGATTGCCCTCGTATTATTATTACAAGGGGCGTGTGGATAATATATAATTGGTAAATAAAGCAGTTTGTGTCCACGAATCAAATAGTAAGAATTAAAATTTTGTATTACACACCTAGTATAGATCAAACTTATGTAATGTAAAAATGTTCCAATGCATGACAACACTACAGTTATTTATTATTATATTTACAATTATTTAATGTAGTTGTTAAAAGTTTAAAAAAAAAAGTCTAGGACATTTTCTTGGCTAAAACAATGGCCAAATTTACACCTAAGCTACACAAGACAGTGGTGTAATTACATGAAATGTGAATCAATTCTTTGGGCAACGACACCACTCAATGTTAAATATTTTTTGCATAAGACAAAATGGCAGATTGGTATATGTTACAATGATAGTTCAAGAACAAAAAAAAGGGGGTATTCAAAGATGCTTAAAGCTGAGTGTCGAGAAATGTTTGGAAATCAGATGCATAATGAGGAGTTTTTGGTTGAGGTTTAGGTAGTTTATTTAGGATATGTTTCTTAATTTTCTGTGTATTATATGAGTTACTAAATGTCGACCCCCCCGCCTGACTTAAGTCCCGATGCGAGGGATGCCACTGCAATGAGGTTAATATACTCTGCTAAAAGAGATCAAGCTTCACACCACCATCAGCACTTGTCAAGGGTGTGTCGACAAAGATAACATATTAATTATCAATATATTAAATTTGAAAATATTAGAGATGACGTTAAAAAAAATAATTCAGCATTGAATAAGAGTATAATACTCTGATTGAAAAAAAAAAAAAAGTAATTCAAATAAATTATTAAAATTTTAAACTAATTAGCACACATCTAGTAGATTAATAGAAGTATGCAAGAGCCAAGTATTGAGTGTTGTACTTAGTACTTGGATATGACTCACAAATAAAGCTCCACTCACACTTGATATAATTATTTAGTCGAATAACTGTGCACTTCTCTTAAGAAGCAAGTTTCACCACTAAAACTACACTAATACCACACTAGCAACCAAACACCACTCTGCCTTGCTCTTGAATACCTCCCTTGATGGCTTAAATGACATTTAAAGCACACCTCCCCTTCTTAACAGAATTGCACCTACATTTCACCTCTAAATTCTCATTTGTTTTTTTGTTGCTTAATTAGTGTGTTGTAGACTCTTTATTATTATTATTTCCAAATTTTCTTAATATTCGATTTTCCTTATTTTAATTTAACTATATACAGGCACACAAATTTATTTGGCCATTTATGCCGGCATCTTCATTATCACTAATTAAAATGAGCCCTTTTGGTTATGAAAAAAGTATAGTGATTTAATGATTGATTGTGTTATTTTATGTGAAAAAATATATAAATAAATAAATTAGTGGTTAGTGTAGAAATTAGGTTTGAAAAAAATAAAATTATTATATGATTTAAAAAAAATCTGTGTAATGTTTGTTTGTATCATATTCCATAGAGAATAAAAAAAAGTAGAGCTAAATAAATTCGCTTTTTACTCCTGTGATGCTCTGCATAATTAAAAAATCAAGATTCTGCAAGGCATGTGAAAGATAAGGAGTAACAAAGAATGTACCTGTGTGCATCTTGGATGTAAATTTGGCCAAATGTAATTAATTTTTTAATAACTAATATTTACTTAAACTACCAGTAAAATTAGTTATGTGGTATACCTAAAGTATAGGGCATCCACCGTAGGAATGGTGTTATCTGACAGCTAGGAAAAATTACCATATATATATCATTCGTCAAAATATGATCCGGGAGATCATATGTTTTTAATGTATGTTGTTACTTTTGGCAGTTATAACTTTCACACAAACATATGGAAAATAAACGTTGTGATGTTTCTTTTTGTGGTTCACTTAAAAAAAATGCTTTTTAAAAGAGAGCTTCTAAAGTGTTGCATGCTTTTATAAAATCAAGATGGCGAACCAGCTGAAACAAGGGTGGTTTTATGACTTCATACAAACCTTCTTTGGTTGTGTTTAGGAACGAATTACAAAATAAAAACTTTTTATTTTGAAACTAATATTTTGCATGTCTCTCTATTTCTCTCTAAGTTATAAAAGACATTTATTTATTTTTGAGGCGAGTAATAACTAGATACAACTGTGAATATAAAACTTTTTAATCTATTATTTCATGCACTACAATATCTCCTGTTGTTACAACTTTAAAACAAATTAAATTTTTTTTATTAAGGGGTGTGCAAAGTCCACTTTTTCAATTCGAATCAAATATATGAAATATTCTTGAAGCTAAATCGAAGTTATAATATTTTTTGAGCATAAAACAACTATTTTGGTTATGTATATAACTCTATGCACTAAAATCACGTGAAAATGTTTTATTATTATATTTTGTTATTTCAGTAAATTACAAAACGCCAATATAGTAATCCTTAGTGAAGTATTATTAGACTCGTATGATTACAATTTTTATTATAAATATAGTATTATTAACCAAATATTCATTATTTCCGACTAGGTTGACATCAGTTACTTTCCGCCCTTGTTTTCAATAAAGATCTCTTTGTTAGCTGTCAGATACCAACTCTCCTAACCTTGGATGAACTATATAAGCACCCAGACACACCCAATTGTCTATCTTAAATTAAGAGCAGTTAACAACCAAATGAAAGGGCTATTATTATAAGAGATCTTATATTCATATCAATGTATGCAATGAAGATTAAAATTATTTAACACTAAATAGTAAATACTAAAGATTAATTTATTCATAACACAGTGTTAGAAGGAGCTAAAATAATCAAATATGTGAAAATGATGAAAGAAAATTTAAGAGATTCAAAATACGTGTTGGTTTAATTACAGCATAGTATTGAAATGAGCTATTTAAGAAGAAAGAAAAGCACAATGGCGTTTCTAATCCATCTGACAGTTGCTGTATTTTAAACTACAATATTTTTAATACATAAAAAAGTGTATATTGCTTACTAAAGAAATGTGAAATTTGAACATTTAGCAACATTGCCTTGGAAATTTTGATTATCAACTGATAGTAATTACCGCTCATTCATGGAGACTTTTGGCGACAATAGCAACATTACATTATTTAGTGGCAGGTCGTACGTCACAAAATAAATGAATTGGCAAACTAACTTATCGAGGAAGTGGCTGCCAGGCCGTATTTAATTGATAAAATTTCCATTCAAAAAATTGCAAAGAAATATAATGGAGTCACTACATAACAGTGGCTGGAAGCTTACTTTGAAATGTTAAGTAGGTAATATAAGTTTAAAATTTAAAAATCAACAAGTTATTTAGGAACTACCAAAGTTATTTTTATATATATATATATATGTAATATATTACAATAAATTCACATAGATTTAAATTAGAGTTATTTTTAAAAAAATAAAAATTATTCACTTGTCATTATAGATAAAAAAAATGTTATTTCATTTGAAATAATTATTTTATTGATCTGCAAGTACTCAAATTCAAGCTGAGCTTTTATTAACCGACTCTTAAGTTTTTGTATGAGACTATTTCGAGACTATTTCTGTGCTTTATTGAGTGACAGGTGTTGAGTGACTCAATGTTTACTCTTCTCTCTACTTGTGTGGATGTACCTAATTTGTGAAAGTTTGCAGTTAGGGTGAGAGGTGTGTGTGTGTGTGCGCGCGCGCATGTGCATAAGAGTGAAGACATCTGGCCATTGGAATTTTGTCAGGTCAGCAAGAGAACAAACTGGTTATTGAAGGCGAGACAGATAAAGCACACATATAGCTTAATGCAAGATAGTGTCAGGTACAGCTTATTGCAACAGTGTACATAAATACTATATTCATCTTAAAAGAATACTTCTTTGACTTCTTTCGCTGAAATGAGGAACCAGGAATATTTTTGTCTCGCTGAGATTTTGTTGATACCGGGCCTTACTCAGAGATTTATTTTGGAAAGTTTAGTTAAACCTACCATGGTGAATTTCCCAACAAGGGATGTCAGGATTGTTTTGCGCAACGAAACCCTTCAAAAGAAATGTATAGGTTTTTTACTTTCGTAAGTGGGTAGGGAGTTGTTTAACCCTTTTCACACACACACACACAAAATAGCGCAGGGCCCAGTGTCAAGGTACAGTACAGATGGAAAGGGAACTGAAAGGTTACTTATAGCCAAATATTCACAAGCTAGATCATCAGAGTCATAAATGATTTTTCAGTGATTAATTATCATGATTTAAAAAATAGAACTAACATAATTTATTATAGCTCAGACTATTTTTATTTAAATTTTCAATTTGCATATAGCCTGAGCAGGTGATTAAAAATTTTTTTAAACATGTTATATTTTTTGTAAGTATATGTTGTCTTATCATCATTTTAAAAACATAATTCACTATTAACTTTTATTATCAATTTATTTAACTAAATTCGACTCAATCTAAAAAAAAACTTGAGCTTGCAGACCTCTAAAACTGTCTAAAACATAAAATAGATGAGTTTTATGGACTATATAAATTTGTTAAAACATATGCTGTTTGTGTGTTTTGATTTAATTTTGAAAGATAAAATCTGAAAATAAAATAAGAATTACTGCGTGTTAATATTATGTTGTTTAAAAAAAAGAGTTAATTTTTAAGAACATGTATTGATTGTATTCAAAGTAGTTTATTCCTTCCAGCCACTGCTAAAAAAAATCATATGTACAAGCAACTAGTCAAAATAAGAGTATAAGAATACAAAAACATGTTTGTAATAAAATAAAATATAAAACGGGATAAATTTGTTACTTTATAATTTTAGTGCATTAAAATATTTACTATTACTAATATTTTACGAATGTCAACCATTTTCTTGTTCATTAATTACTTGATCTCAAAATACCTGCAAAAGAGAAAGAAAATAATATTAATAGATGCGCACATTTTATGGACCATTCAAGGTAGCTTTGCCCTTTTCTGACCCTAACACATTAAGGTAATTAGTACATAGGTGTATACACCGAACGGGTAATAAGACGCGGTGGTAAAAAAAAATAATCCTATCACAATTTGAAAGTCTTTTAGAGGTAATTGAGAAACATCTAAAAGCAAAACTGCTTACCAACCTTACCGGTAGATGAGTTTGTTATCCCTTATAAAGTAATAAATTTAATATTCTGAGCTGAAAAGAGATTGATATACTAATAAGAGATTACACTTTAAAAGAGAGCCTATTAAAGAGTTTTCTAAAATGTTCAAAACCATTAAAATTAAGGCAGTATGATGCTCTGTTTACTGTCATAAACATATAAATGAATACAAAGAGATTCATACATATAAGTGCATTACTTTATTTTATACTTACATATTTATTTTTCAATACATATCCTCATCTTCATCCAAAGCAAAGTCACTACCAATGCCAGAATCCAAAGGATAGCTCGGACTGTCACATAAACAATATTAATCATAGTGTGTGATAAGTATTACACAAGACTTTTTTTAAAATAATACTAGTTGTTGAAATGAAATGAGTGTTATAAATATTACCATTATATAGCCTATGCTTAATATTTCATTTATGTAAATTAAAGATTAAATTAAAGAAAGCAATTTTTAAGACAAAACCCTCCCCTTCTCCTGCTACCCCACGCAAAGTTTTTAAATTATACTGAACTAACCATTTAAACATACATATATATATTAAAAGTGGTATTTTAAATAGCACTTTACATACATCTAACGAGAATATGCCCTTTATGATATTCCTTGAATTAACTTTTCTCTTTACAGTTTTGCTTTTCCTTGAATTGATCAAACATATTAAGTTATTCTGTAATACAATAATTATTTTATCAAACTTACTTAATAGCACGACAAGTGAAAAATACAATGCGTTTTAACTTCTTGTTGTAGAAAAAGTAATTAAATGACCAGAGGCAGCCATCCTCACCGAACGGATCTGAAGCAAGATCTGGGTTGTAGCTGTGAATCAAAGATAAATAAACACTCAATAGAATACATCAACAGTCTCCGAGTGTTTTTAAACCAAGCTCTTTCTCAAATAAATTCAAAATAGTTAACCACATGTGTAGTAAAAACAGTAAAAAGAGTCCTCCATATAAATTTAAGTAACTTAAATAACTAAATATAAATAATACCCTTAGTTTATTCATAAACTCAAGTGCGGTACTTTATTGTGTTTATTTAATATTTTCATCTTAGTTACCATCCATCCATTCATCAGTGTTTCCAGCCTGGGTCAGTTTTTTATTCAAGTAATATATTTTCCACTACCGGTTTGCTAGGCCTGTCATAACATCATATGCCTTATAATCTAACTTAAGAGTAGGACAGGCAAAACATCCAGTCCCCGGCCGTTATTCATCACTGTGAAAGGGTAAACCCACATTTCACCAATGATACATTTTTCGGCCATGCCGGGAATAGAACCCGGGACCCTTAGCTCAGTAGAAAGACATGCTATCGACTGAGCTAAAGTGTTGGTTAATCTTAATTACTATCAATATGGTCGATCCTAAATTATATTATTCTAAAGCTAAAAAGTAAGTATATAAGCTTATAGCTGGGTGAAAGAATAATGTATTCAAGGAACTTACCTATATATGTCACAGTCAACCATAGCTATCTCGTCATCAATGGCCGCCCAAAGCTGCGTCCTCATGACCCTATACTGCTCCCCAGCTGTGGCGCTCAGATTGCTGTCCACAGCGTTCATCACCCACTAAAACACCACCACCATTTACATCACAAAAATTGTTGTTGAACCCTTAATACATCGCCTCCAAGAAAGACTGAAAGGATTGCTTGCGTGGTAATCGAATCTGGAATATGGTTCACTAATCACTTTCTTTCACCGGGTGTTTTTCCCATCCTCCCTCCAGGAAAATACTAAAATAAGTCTCTTTTTATTGTCTGCCCTGCCCTTCTGCATATGGAATTAAAAAGTGGTTATAAATACTGAGTTTCCTAAGTGGAAGTGTAGACTGTTGACAAAAGGTGACTATTTTGCTGCTGAGCAACAATATGTTCCAGAACCAAGTGTGTTAACTAAAACTTGACCCTAAAGCTATGAATCTATGTCATTTTCGTGCTTGTATTTTTCATGTTAACAGTGTGTATCAAACTACATATGAATAATTACTTCGGTGTAGCGACATTTATCCATCTGATGGATAGAATGAAAGCAGTCGATGACGGCAGCTTACAAGTTTGCCTACACCTATCAAACCATCTGTTTATTAGCAACAAATTTGGCGTAAGACAACTTTCCACATCACTGAATAATATACTATATGTATAAGACAAATGTGATAAACATAATTTTTAAAAATCCATAAAAGGAAATAAGGTTCTTTTGTTTTACATAGGTGGGGAAAATACATAATGATTTTTTTTTCATCTATTTTAGGTATTTAACGTGCACTTTCTGAACCGACTAATTATATCAGCCCAAAAGAATTTCTATGAGCGAGAGAAAAAGGGCCTACTAATTTTTTCGGGAAAGGTATTTCCACATCTCTTCCAGGGTTATTTTACATGCCACAATTGATATGGGGCCCCGACAGCTTTACTTTCCCTCCGAAAGAAGTTATGCTAAGAATTTTTATCGCTGAAGAAATATCCATCCACCTTGGTTGGTTTTGAACCCACAAACATCGGGTCCTGAGGCGAGTACTTTACCCCAAGACCACAGAAGTCGATCACATTATAGAAGAAATGACAACCGCAATCCTATTTGAGAGGTGTGTATTAAAAACAAAACAAATTATGTATCTGCAAGTAAAGTAGCATATTTTGAAAAAAGGCTTTAGGAACATAAATTAAATCATATAGGGGGCTTAGACCTATACTTTTCATGAGTGAATTTTAAATACATTTATTTTCATGTAACTAAATATAGCAACAAAAAACCTACCTGCAGACTAGGCTCCTTACTGAACTCATGACTTTTTGCATCAAAGAAATCATAATCTGGCTGAAAGGCAGCATTAAGTGTAGCAATCAGGTAGAACAAAGTCTTGCGGCTGATTGTGTCACACAGGGGGCCTTCTTCATCACCAGATATACTGCGGCTAGAGCATGTAGTGTATATTTAGTAAAAAAACACGTTAGGAAGTACAGTATTTGATAGTTACAAAAGGCATTAAATATTATTATTATTATTATCCCCGCGTCTTACTACCCGTTCGGGTTATACGCACTTACACTAATGTGTAATGGTGGGATTGATTGTGAGATGAAATGGAGGACCTACAGTTTAACGTGGAATCCGAACCACGGTGGAGGCCTGGCATTCCTCACATTCACAAGTTGTGATTAATACACGTCTTGTCAGAGGTGAAGGAAGGGTTTGGCAATCAGATAAATCTGTGCCGGGACCGAGGACAGAGGTCTGACACCTTACCCCAGGTCACCAAAAGATATTAAAACTATGCTTGCATATATTTTTACATCAAGTTAAGTAATCTACCCAGCTTTCACTTTTGATCGGAAATAGTATCAAGACCTTCGAAATTATATTAATAATAGAGTAATATATTTGTAAATGACACATAGACACGGGAATATAACCTGAAGCCTGTGTGTAGGCCTAATTTTTGAATTAAGAATATTATAATTGATGCGGATACATCTGTGACCTTAATATCATTTTGATCTCTCATGCTTCACTATTTATTTACAATTAATTGTACAAGTGTTAGCCTTTTCCACTATAGTAATACATGTTATAAATGTTGCAGCATAAAAAGTTTGTATATTTTTTAAAGTTACACTTTATTTACACTTATATGCATATGAGTGGAAAAAAACTTAATTTATTAATATATAATCTGATACAACATTTAATTAAGGCAGGGTGAAAGGAGACATGAAAAATGGCATGCAGGTTTAAGCGAGTTTTATATCAAAACTTTTTTTTTGGGATCAAACTAAATCACCTTAAAAGCTTCACCTGGATTATGTCATAAAAAAAGGTATTATTAGCCTTAAAAGATTTGAATTGTCAAAACGCAAATTAATACCTGAACTGGCATCCCCCTGGTGACATCCCGAGAGATGTCTGTGGGGGCGAGAGCGCTTGAAGGTCATGAGGGTTCACACCTTGTTCTGAGTTGAACCTTTTGTAGAGTTGCTTGTCATTCCCAGCCATCTTGCATGAGTAGCTTTCAATTCTGTACAACATTCATACACACAATATATAACTAGGACCTATGTAGTTCACTCTCAATTACTAAACTAGCAAATAATATTAAACATTTCATGGTCTAATTCAGTACTCTCGCAGTAGATTAGACTGCTGATGATGGGGAGATCAAGGTTTGAATCTCGGCCGGGTGTATTGAGGGCGGATTTTCCCAAAATTGTTTTCCACTCTCCCTTCATGCAAATGTAGGTTCACTTCCTTCCCAATTCCTAAAACCATTAACATAATTAGTACATAAGCGTATAACCCAAACGGTTAGTAAGACACGGTGCTTAAAAAAATGAAACATTTAAAGTCTGAGGCAGTTGTTTCTTCACAGTAAAGTCTATGAAATTTCCATGGATTTTTCCAAACTGTTATAAGAGTACTTTATTATACATTAGTGAGTGTTGATTGATTGCCAATCAATGCCTTCGACTCCTTCAGAAATGACTAATGTATATTAATTAATGATAACCAATTTACTGTGCAGTAGAATGCTCAAATACAGTTGACTTCATGGGAAGTTTCTTTGGCAGTGTGAATTTATATTTAAATAAATGTGCCGGTAAAAATTACAAATATTGGTTCTAAAACTTAAAAAGTTTAAAACTAAAATTATATATCCATCATATATTCTTATAATTATATAAGCTTTTATTTTGAAGCTGGAGTGTATACATTTTTACAGACTCCAACTTCGACTCCACCCAAAACTGCTTCAGACTCAATACTACTTGATTTCAACTCCACTGTCTTATTTCCAACTTCAATATTTCAACTCATCAGAAAGAGGAAGGTAAGAGGGAAAGGGGTAGGGACCATACAGTCTTTCTACATCTGTTACTAGACCCACATCGGTGAGCACATAAACCAAATGACATGCACCTCTAGTGGTTTGTCTGTGACAGGGAGGTTAGGTTGGGGTTTGAAGAGTGCACGTGTGTGTGTGTGTCTGTGTGCGCATGTTTTTTTTCTCCTAAATAGTTTACCTCCCCCACCTATCTGAATGTGGGTACATTTCCTCTAAACTTTACCTTACTAATCTCCTAGCCATTTGTGTAATTAAATATGGATAACCTGAACCGGTATTTCTTATATAAAATAACCCCTACAGATGAAATGTCCTGTTCTTATCAGTCTCCAGATAAAAATTCTATAAGGGTAGCTTTTAAAAAAAATAATGCTATATCCAATTGAACTTCCCTTTAGGGCTATGTGTAACATATACTAACTAGCACAGGTTAAGGAGACTGAATTTTATAGAATTGCACCAACATCCACCCATAAAAAGAATGATCATAATCAATTAATAAAAAAGGGGGG
>CABFWO010002752.1:14489-37753 GCA_902155825.1 Timema genevievae | reverse complement strand
CCCCCCCCCAGTTCACCCGACCGAGATTCGAACCTCGATTTCCCTGTCCTCGGCAGTCGAGCTCAACATGACTAGCGCGTTAGCCAACTACGCCACTGAGGCGGGTAAGTGGGAAGGAATGGTGTGGTTTAGTGGGTATTTGATAAGTCTGTTGTGGTTTGGGAGTCACTTTAGATAGTGTAGGATAAACTAGGGTACTATTGGGAATATGCTAGAAATAAGTATTTTGGCAGTGAAAGGTGTTTTATGGATTGGCTGTTGAAAATGGAGGATGTGCAAAGGAAAATTTGTGTTTGGGACTAAAAATTGTCAGATTGTAACAAATTGTGTGGATCTATTTGGCTGAGGAATCGGAAATAGGTTGGTATTGCTCTGTTTATGTCTGCTCCTAAGACGGTGGAACAGTATCAAACTAGCTTGCATCAGCTAGGCCTATATGGTATTATTTTGTAAGTTGTGTTTAATAGAAATACAAGTGATGTTAGTGCTAACTATAAGATGTTGAAAAAAATATAGAACATATAAAAATAGGCTTGGATATTTGGCTATTCAAACTTTTATTTTAATTTGATTGGTTAACTATAGCTTAAATTATATTTTTGAGAGCAGGCTAGATTAGGTTTTGTTTAAATAAACCAGTCCATTTTGTATCTGAGGATTTTTTTAAAGCGAGGAGCTGTGATATTTATTTCATGTTTATGTTAAGTTAATATCGATTAAGTTATCAAGGACTACTGCCAGGGTTGGGTCTATATCGATGAGCTAAAATGATGCACCCATCTCTTATCCAGGTGCCTGGGAATTGATTTTAAAATCTTAGCAAGTGTGGGTATGGTTTTACATAAGGTATTTTAATTTCTGTTTAGGTAATGCTGGTGCACTTAATTAAAATCTACCTTAATCATATGTATTTAAAAATTAGTATAAGACGTGAATAGTTTTTGAAAAAAATGAAGTACCTACTCAGAAGATGTGCAACACCCAAACATAAATTAGGCTCAGTAGTGGGATTGCTACTATTCCTGTAAAATACAGCATCGTAAATAAAATAGCCTAGAGTTAATTTTAAAGCAAAGCATATTTGACGAGATATCCTCAAATGTTTGAAGACCAAAATTGAGTACCTAGACTTGTGTTTTCTCACCTTCCAAAAATCTTACTGTCACCAGTTTTGATGGATAAGGCACTGTTGATAGCCTCGAACCGAGTACTTTCCAACAGTTTCATTTTGAAATATTTGTTAGTCTACAACCAAAAATCTATTGGCAACAGTTATTAAGCTCGAACTGGACCAATAACAATGATTATGTACAAACACAGTGAGTTATGGTCAAGATGCCTTTTTAAACAAAAGCCTGGTTTAAGCTATATTGTTGCCAAAACTTTTTAAAATTACGTAAATCGGTGGGTTATTAAAAACACTTTTAGAATCTAAAAACAATTTAAGCTTCGAAGATTCGTTTGCGGTTGACTAGCAGGAAAGTTTCTGAACATTCTATTCGGATGTATGAAGAATCCTTTTCGCTTTGAATGAACAAAGTTAAAAGCAGAAATCATTGGATGAAATTTACAAATTTGATTTTCTGTTGTTTCGACTGGGTACATTACAAAAGTAGACAAGCGAATACTTATTTATTTCCCACTAATAGCTTTGTTTATGTCCGATGTTTTCTTGCAAAGTCCTGTTTACAAACACAATGGCCAAAGATAGGCTGGACAAGGAGCGTCCACAAAAGTTTTGTGTGACAAGGTCAACGCTATCTTGCAAAATAACACTTATATCACTTATTTTAGACTGAAACACAGTAATTTATATCTTTAGGTATCAATCATAGACAATGAAATTCAATATAGTGACACAGATTCATTATTTTTAGCGAGATCCCTCAAAATCACAAACAAACTTTTGACAATTGACAGAAACGCTGCGTAATGGCTTCTGCTCAGCTGTCTTATTTTAGCTTGACAGGGGGCTGGGATGCAGAATAGCCACTTATTAATCATATAAAAATGTAGTTTTATATTATTTAAAAAAGCTCAAATAATCATTTACCATAAGTGTAGAACTTTATAAATTCTTATACTATATTTTACTATCATATATTTCTTTAAATGAATTCTTAAAAATATTTTTTTAAATTTAAATGTTATTCTGTTGGTACTGTTATCTATTGGTTTTGAAAGGTCGTCCGATGTTGTTAAACAAAATTATTATCAATAAATAATTATTTCCTTTTGAATAAGGTTTGTTCTAATTTCTTATTTAGTTATAATACACATAAATAATACATTACGAAATATCTAAATACCTAATTTTAAAAATCAATCAAAAATTCATTTTGAAATACTTCAATGGGCTGAAGTCACTTGTGTTTACAAATAGAATAAAGTTAGAGAGGGGAGGCTGGGCAAGTTTGTTGCAGAGTGTGCATGGTGTTTTAGTGATGGAATGAAGAAATTATAATATCGCAGAGTTTTATGGTAGTGAATCAATATTATTTAGACTTTTGTTTTAGTAAATGATTTATTTATTTGTAAAATAATAACTTAACACTACTCAATTTGTATGACCAGACATTTGATCTGGACCAGTTTTTCTTGTGCTCAAAATAGAATGCTGAATCCTATGGTGTGCCAAATTGGTCCATGCCGTTTTTTACGTCTGTTCACTTTTGTAAAATAACCTTTGTATGCAATATGGTAATTTGCAAGAGACCCACTACAACATTTGGAGACAAAAATAAATAAGCAGTGACAGGATGAGTAGTGCAGCCAGGGTATGCAAGCCATTTATCAATGTGAAATGTTCTTACTTCACAATAGGTCCATAATTTTTTACTTATGACCCATGTGCACGTATTTCCTCTTTTATTTATTTTTATTTAAAGGTTAAATGATCCGAAGAGGAGGATCACTAGAGGATTATGAATTTTGCATTTTAGTAAACATGTTTTATGAATAATTTAGATGGCAATTTAAGGTAATTAAATTTTTACATTTGTAGGCCTTATTAATTGTCATAATAATAATCAAGAAAGAAACTACAATGGTGGCAAAAAGTTGTTGGATTTTAGATTATATTAATATATGTCTGCAGATTTAAGTTAAATACTAAAATACATTTATCACATAGACATAATGGGAAATATATAGTGACATAAAAAAATAAAAAAGTTTACATTAAAGTAATTTAAATAAATAACAAAAAATAATGGGAAAAATTAATTATAAATTTCACCGTGAGCCTATACTTATATGTGTATTGTAATTATCTGATTAGTGAATAGAGCACCGGGATTATTAGAAATGTAAATTATAATATTGTTGGGCTCACGTTAATGCAGATTTTTTTTTTTTTGTTTCACTTGAAATTTACAGCACTGTTTGTTTGCTCGATAATAACTTGTAATCCTTGTTGAATTTAGTCAACTCTGTTAAATGAAAAATGTCCCAAGGAATTGCATTAAAGTCTCAAGGTAGCATTTTTTAAACATAATTTGCTGTGTTAAATGACTTGTGTGATATGTTAGCTTCACCTCGATAGTATTGTAGTCAGAGATAACATTGGTTTGAAAATACTCTTTAGGTCATTTGTATTTATCATATAAACATATATCCCAGTTTGAAAAACTATTAATTTATTTAAGTCAAAATATTTATACATTTCGACAGTTGAAACTTCCTAGTAAGCAACTGAAATAAAGATCTAATTATTCTATTTTGAAGGGTGGATAAACATTCTAGTGCTGATTTGTTTGCGACTTAGTTCGGATGTATATTCATTAATTACAGTTATAATTGATTGAGCAAGCATATGTCCTTAAAAGCTCTAACTGACCTTAACAATAATCCACACACAACTGGTCTAAAAAATTATATCAGTACCTATGTTTACAGTAGAGGTGTACCGATTCAGTAAAACTGATTACCGATTTGTTTAAAATAATTGTTTATGCTACAATTATATACACCGATTAGTCCCGATTATCGATTATTTATAAATAACTATTGGGAAATATACTTACGAAAATCATAAAAGTTAATGTACCTGTAATTAATACAAAGAGATTTTATTTAAAATTAACAGTTAAAATTTTGATAATCCTAATTTTTGTTTAGTAATTATAATTGCCAATAGACAAGTTTTGGTTCAGGAAAGCTAGTTGATTTGTTTTATGTGGTTTAAGACTTGACCACTTCTTTGGGCAAACAAGTTCAGCAGAGGAAAACAGTCTTTCTGAGGCTACTTATCCACCAAACACATTCAGAAACTGTTTAACTAGTTCCTTCAGGTGAGGGAATCTTGTTTTTTCTTTGCATACCTGGCGAAAGTTGAAACTAGATTGTTAGTTTTATCAACCGTATGAACTTTTATTTCTTTATCAGGTTATATAATCTTTGCATAGCCCACAGCACAAATGCATTGTGTATATAAGTGGTTTTTTTTATCACTACATTCCTAACTAGAAAATTTTGCTTTAAATTTTACTTTTAAAAGAACGATTAAATTGCTTAGTAATTTTCGATGCACTAATAATCACCCGATAACGATTCACCGTTATCTGCATCGGTACACCCCTTGTTTACAGTGAACAAAGCTTAGGTGCCATTAAAGTTACAATTTATTATAAGTCATATTTTTTACTAAAAAGTACAGATAAAAAGTGTTTTATGAACTTGTAAGAAAAATTGAGTGTGGTTTCTGAGTTTGGCCCAATTTTTTCACGATTCTACCACTATGTTATTGAGCTTATGGGGATGAATGCTACCTGGTAATTTTTTTTTTATGTCAACACTCCACACTTTCACTGATGTAGAAAAAGGATAGCATTTAGTTTATATTAAATAGAGTTTAACAATGGCTATTAATTATTATATATATGGCCTGTGTATTNTCCATTCTGTACACCCTGAGAGGTCTTATGTTTATTGTCTACTTACTTTTCCATCTATTATTGTTTCCAGCCTGTGGCCTGGGTCACTCTTTTATTCAAGCCATATATTTTTCATTACCGGCTTGCTAGACCTGTTGTAGCTTCATATGCCTTATAACCTAACTTAAGACTAGAACAGACGCAACATTCAGTCCTCGGCCGTTAATTCATCAATGTGAAAGGGTAAACCCACATTTCACCAATGATAATTTTTTTTTTCCCCTGCCGGGAATAGAACCCAGGATCCTTAGCTCATTAGATAGACATGCTACCGACAGTTGATGATGATGATGATATATGGTAGTGCTCTTCCCACATTAACCTAGTGTGTTCTTACTAGACCTTCAAGTCAAAGACCCGCCTCGGTGGCGTAGTTGGCTAACGCGCTAGTCGTGTTGAGCTCGACCGCTGAGGACGGGGAGATCGAGGTTCGAATCTCGGTCGGGTGAACTGGGGGTGGTTTTTCCTAAATGGTTTTCCACTCTCCCTCCACGCAAATGCGGGTTCACTTCCTCTAAATTCAAACCCTCCCAATTCCTAATCCATTAGCGTAATTAGTACTTAAGCGTATAACCCGAACGGGTAGTAAGACGTGGTGCTAAATATTATTATTATTATTCAAGTCAAAGGGGAGGGGAAAGAGGGGAGAGGTATTATTGGAGGAAACCAATCCACTTCCATAAGGTCTCAGTCGATATGTGTTGTGTTGCAGCATGGCTGAGCTGAGGGAATGTTTTTTATTTGGAGAGTGGGAACTCCGGGCGACGTATGATGGCAAACGATATCAAGATGGACATTTGGATGTTCCGTCCACCTGTGCTGGTCGGCGAGAGGGTGGTGTGGCTAGGCAGCGGGAGTGGCTTGCCTCAAGGAGGAGTGGTTCGATGGATTGGAAAACTTCCAGAGATGGGACCAGATTGGACTGTGGGCTTGGAATTGGTATACAAAATAAAACAAAAAAACACCTGTTCATTATTAACCATAGTTTTAAGTAGGCATCCTACTAAGAATGAAGGTTTCACTGTGTTTATGATGGTTGAGGCATTGTGGTTTAAATGATGTGTCGCTACTGCTGATATATTTTGGTTTTAATCCTAATGGAGTTAAGATTGTTTTCATGTGGTGCAAAGGCAGGCAAAATATATTATAGGAATTGAGAATATTTTCTCCAAATTGAGGGTACATGTGTACGCAATCAACCTCTAAACGGGTCATAAACCACATGACTTTGACGAGAGAGTGGTAAAAGAGGTCATAGTAACTTTGTAGGATTTTATTTAGGGGGAATAGAAATGGGAACGTGATTAAGTGACCTTAACTTCTAAACAGGGTTGTGGAGTTAGGGTCGAAAGCAATTTTGGGTGGAGTTGGAGTTGGAGTTGGTAGTAATGTACCGACACTGACTCTGGTTTCAAAATAAAAACTTATAATTGTATAAAAATAAATGGTAGCTTTATCGTTTTTATTTTATACTTTTTTTAATCTTTACAACCATTATTTGTAATTTGGATTGACAAATTTACTTAAAATATACATTCACAATGTCAAAGAAACTTCCCATTATGTCATCTGTATTGGAGTATTTTACCGCAGTAAATTTGTTCTTACTAATTATAATGTATATTCACCATTTATGAAGGAGTTGGACAGTAAAAAATTAAATAAGGCCCTGTCGAAGGCTTGGCTCTGCCTCTAAAGCTGCATTTTTCAACCGGTGTGCCACTTGAGTTTGGGGGAAAATAAAAAAGAAGGGAGAAAATCTTTGAGCAATAAAAATAATTCAATAATTAGGATTTTAACTTTTAAACCATCCTCCATCAAAGTTTGTGGACAAAATTCTCAAAAATCTGCCATAAGTAAAAACTACCCTTTGATAATTTTTCCTCATAAAAAACAATTATTATTTTAATAATCAAATGAAACACTTTTCGGATATAAATTTTTAACAAAATTACAAATTACAAATGTTCAAAAGTTCAAAAATATGTTATTTGAAACTAATCCCAGAATTATTATTATTATTATTATATTTTTTTTAGAAAAGTATACAAACTTTCATAGTTATCATGTAAAACATTACTCATTTTAAACTAAATCTTTAGTGCCAAAATTTCAGATATTCAAAAATTAACTATCAATAAACTAGGTACCCATAATTTGAGGGCTAGAACAAGAAACAAAAATAAATTCCTCAAGGTATGACTATAAAACATTTAAATATCAAGTTAGAACAATATCCATTTAACAGTTTTGGCTGTAATCCCGGGAACAGATGGATAGACATAGGCACACAAACAGAATTGTAAGGCACACTTTTTTGGGCTCAATTGAATTTCAAAAATGTATAGGAAAAAATAGAGTGTGAATCTTATTGTTATATTTCTTAATTTTATTTTCAATTATGATCAAAATTATAATTTTGGTAGTGTTTCTAGGACATTATGTAAAGAACTAAGGAAATTTGTAAAGTGGAGATTAGAGGATGGCAAAAAAAGTTGACTAAACAGTAAAAAT
This sequence comes from Timema genevievae, assembly GCA_902155825.1. NCBI lineage: Eukaryota > Metazoa > Arthropoda > Insecta > Phasmatodea > Timematidae > Timema > Timema genevievae. The sequence goes on along the minus strand of CABFWO010002752.1, from coordinate 30,305 downwards.
AGGAAAAGTAATGATCAAAAGGTACTAAGTTGAAGTTTTTTGTTGTTGTTTAAAATAGTGAAAATATATCTTTCTAATGTGGCCCCTTTCAGTGTTTTAAATTTTCAATATGGCCCTTATGATCAAAACGAGTTTGACACGCCTGGTCTAGAGGGAAGAATAAATAAAAGGCAGTAATATGGTGTTAAATGTCGGAGAGTGTGTGCATTCCAAAATGGCTAAATGTCTCGTACATAATTAATCCCTCCAACAACCCTATTCATATTAAGTATTGCCATAGGCTGGAAGGCCTTTTATTAACACAGCAGCGACATGTAAGTAACCCGTTTTACACACAAATAATGGCAGCCTATTTCAAGATCTCTCTTTATGTTTGCATTATTATAAAACCATTAAATTCATCTGGACTGTTTATAGTAACAAAGGCCAAACTCTTCCTTCACCTCTTACAAGACGTGTATTGATCACAACATGTGAATGTGTAGAATGCCAGGCCTCCACCGTGGTTCGGATTCCACGTTAAACTGTAGGTCCTCCATTTTCATCTCACAATCACCCTACCATTACACATTAGCGTAAGTGCGTATAACCCGGACGGGTAGTAAGACGCGGTGCTAATAATAATGATAATGATGACGACGACAATATAGTAACAAAGCACGTAATCCCTGTTTAAAGATTTTTTTTATAACAAAGCTACACCCCATTTTTCTTCTGAACGGACATATCTTACAGCTAGTAAAAGCTACTAAATCTATGTTCACGTATTCATACATCAAGTCATGTGATCTTCAGCTGTCACTTTTGATAGATATTATCAGTACCTAGAAACGAACACTTATAAAGTAGTAAAATGTAATCATTGTTGACCACAAAAAATATGTTTATATTTTCTAGAAGGTGCTCCAAATGTCCATTTGTAAGAAGATCAAGTTATATGTAGGCTTGGGTATGAACACAAAACACAGACACAAAATCTTGGCAAGCTTTTTATTATTACTTTTATATTACATTCTTTTATTTCATGCAACCCGCTTCAGTGATTGTGTGGTCTTGACGAGCTATTCTAGTTTAAAAAAAATTGGTGGGTGAAAAAGAGAGTGGGGGGGTAGGGAATAACAAGATCCCCTTGTCCACTAAAATTATTTTATCAAGAGTAAGAATTTTTCTAATATTGATTAATTATTTTATAATATATATTTAACTTTATCTCTTACTTTTTTTTTTAATCAGGATAAACCTTTGCCATTCGGAGGCATTGATGGCACATGGGGTAATCGACACCTATTTACTTGCCAACCAAAGCATGGTCTGATTGTTCCCATCGCCAAAACAATTCGCGAGTCGGACATCAGCTGGTGGCCCAAGGATATAGCAGGTAGGTTGTCGCTTACTCTTACCCCTTCTTTTGTATACCATATTATTCTATTTAGTTCTATAACAATTTTCAAACATATTGGTGAAAGAATACCTATATGTAAGGAACTATCGTCAATTCTGATCACTGTCAAGACTATTATTACAATATATCCCACTACATACTAAAGACTATACTATGCACAATGTTTCTAGTCCTAGTTATAATATTACTGACTAGATCTAAACCACAAATTTAAACTAATTTCCTCCTCCTTGGTCATCAGATTAAGCCATTAATAGCTTAAGTGCTATGTATAGTATATATAAATAAATGGCCTGACACACAAGTGTACATATTTTCTCATTTAGGACTACTCTTTTATATTTTGTGACAAATTTTTCAAAAACCTGCCGATCATTAAACTCATTAGCATCATCACCAACTGTTTCCAGCCTGTGGCTGGGTCAGTGTGGTAAAATGCCTCCACCTTCCACTATTCTTCCTCCTTTAATTGCTTCAATTCATCACCTCTTATGTGCACACTTGCTTTTATCTGCTCCTCCCATCTTTTTCTTGCATACTTCATCTCCTTGGTTAATTTTTCCTCTTTGATGGTTTTGGAAACATTAAAAATTATAGTAAACATGACACTATCATAAAGCCATCAAAATACCTTTCACTGCTTAATAGTACCAAAACCGGAAAATGCCTTGTTTTTGGTAAAAACAGAGAATTATTTTATCTCTAAACAAAGTTCCGAAGAGGTCATAATTAATAGACTACCTTTCAAAATAACACTATCTAGTTATGTAGTGTCACAAAGCCTAAAGTTTTTGATCAACCAATGCTATTCTCTGCCAACGTCCCGACATAGGTTATACTCGGCTTTCACCAAGAGTCTCGAACCTTCTTGCTGACAGCCAAACTTCGTCAAGAGTCAGGCAAAATATCACTTGAATTGTTTGTGACTCAAAACCATGGTGCTTAGCTTGAGGCATTACAGGGGCTAAGTTCCCCGAACCACCACCACTCAGAGTTGGCCGAGTTCAACCAATGTCAGGGGCTCTGGTTTAGAATTTCCCTTTGGTAGAAGGGTCAGTGTTTACTCTTAAGAGAGTTTGGCAGCCGGCCAGAGGGTTCAAGAAGTAACACCGTCAAGAATCTGATTTGGTAAACCTATTTTAATACGTATACTCAGAAAATGTTTTGTTTTATAAAGATGTCCACATTGACTTTTACAAAAAGGATGGTTGAATAGAAAGGGCAACATTTTCCAAAGAACCTGTGTACTAACGATATTAACATATTCATTAATATATTAAAACTATTTTTAAATTTTGTTATTAAAAACAAAACATTAACATTTATTGGGTACAATTCACTGAAATATTATTCTATAATCACTTAATTGCAGTGTTTGTATCTTACTACTTTAAAAAAAAATATGGTTGCATAATTGATTTCTAAAATAAGAACATTGAATATTTTATTATTACAATACTTCTCTTTTGATATATTATATTAAAGCACTACATTTCCCAAAGAATAATTTTATTTTGAAGTTAGAGATACTCACTACACTTTAGTTTCTAGATGCTACCAATTTTGTGAAAACACCCCTCATTTGGAACACTTAACAAATACCTTTTTCCTTAAACTAATGAATGCTGATCCCTAGCACGAAAAATAAATAAAAAAATGGTTAGCTCATTGGCACTCTAAACCAAAAGTCTCAGGTTTGATTCCTGTGTCCATTTGTAAGTTGAAATTATATATTTCAGAAATATTTGTGAACAGTGCATAATTTGTGCTAAAAATGAATTCAAGTGTGTAGTATATTGTAAGTTAAAAATATATTTATATATATTCTAGAGAGGATATTAAATTCTGATGCATAGCAACCTGAATATGAATTATCTTATTCATATACAACACAAAATAAAAGTAACATTAGAGGCTATTTATGTAAAAACATATTAACTCATTCCTATTTAACCCTTTTACTCTAAATTTTGCAGTTTTTATACACAGTGAAATCTCTTTATAGCGGACACCTTACGGGATCAAAAATATTTCTGTTACTAAGAAGTTTCTGTTATTTGGATTTTTTTTAAATTCATATAGCTTGAATACAGTATAATCTATATGAACCTTATACTGTGGATATTAACTACACAATTTTATTACTGCCCTGTGCAGGATAATTATGATTAATAAATAAATGCTGTACATAATTTTGGCTACTGTATGGAATGCAGTTGGAAGGCACAAACTTGAAGTATCATACTCATTACTCCACAACTACTTAGGCTCTTTTAGAAACTTTCCCTAGATTGGGAAGGCGGGATTGCTCACATTTTACGGGAGATAATGGTATTCATGATATTCATACAGTAAAATACTGTATATGGATTGGTGTTTTCAATATTTGTCCGCTGTTTGGAGATAAATAAGCATAAATATGTGTCTGTGTGTTCATTACTAAGAATGTCCGTCATTGGGAAGTTGTCTCAGTGTAAGAGCCCATGTTATTTTGCCGGAAAAATCTAAACTGTCCATTATAAGGAATCCGCTATTCAGAGGTGTCCGTAAAGGAAGATTTCATTGTCTTATTCTGCCTTATTTTAGTATGCTTCCAGCTATAAGTCATATTCGTTGTAAGTCTTATTCATTGTTTATAAAACGAATAATTAATCGGTACACCATCTTAACCTATTGCTATCGATGGTATGTTATGGTTATCAACTTATTGTTTCTGGGGTCTAGATTTTCACTAAAACAAAGTTCATATAAGACAAGATTTCCGGTGATGGGTAGGTCATCAAATCCAGAAAAAGTGTACTGAGGGTGTGTTTACTAAATGGTTCCCCACTCTACCTCCACGCAAATTATGGTCCATTTCCTCTAAAATTCTACTTTCCTCATCCTTATTTCACTAACATAATTATCCAGCCTCGTGGCTACAAACCCAAGGGTTCCGGGTTCAATTCCCGGTTGGTACCTTGGCTATTTTGCCCGAAAGAAGAATCAGCCCTACTGTCACTAGGGGTTGGTAAAATAGGCTAAGTTAGGCTTAAGGCTCTGACTGACTCACACCTCCATATTTAACATCATCACATCATCTCACTGCGGGTGTGATGTTTAAACAACCTCCATAGGTGTACCTTGTGGTCTGTACCACCATAGCGGCAACTAAACTGGATGTTGTGTTTTTGTGTCTCTCCCGATCAGTATTGCCATATGCTTAAAAAATACTAACATAATTAATATATGCAAATATAACGCTAACAGGGACTAAAACATGTTGAAAAAAAGTAGTAGTCAAACCCCGAGCTTCAATAAACCACACATGCTTCCAACTAGGACCCAAAGCAAAGGCAGCTGGTGAGAATCCAACTAAAAACTTTTCAAACTTGAAACCGTGCTGCGTGCGCTGCGGTCTTGATAAAAATACACCGAATGGGAGAGTAAAGGACCAGGAGAGCATCTTGGTAGTTTGAATATGTCAACACATAATTATGACTTGGTTGTGCAGCCCATATAATCTTTCACTCACTGAGCAGATAAATAAATATGCCTTATGTTTTCCTTAAGGTTTTTTTAAATATTAACCTTGAATATGTTTAGGTTCAGTAGTTATTAATAAGATCCGACACCTTAGTTCAGTCGGTAGCGTGTCTAAGCTAAGGGTCCCGGGTTCGATTATAGGCACGACCGAAAAATTTATCATTGGGGAAATGCGGGTTTACCCACTCACATTGATAAATTAACAGCCGGGAACTGGATGTTGTGCCTTTCCCAGTATTAAGTTGGATTTTAAGACATATGAAGCTACAACAGGTCTAATGCGTATAACCCGAACGGGTAGTAAGACGCGGTGCTAATAATAATAATAATAATAATACAACAGGTCTAGTTAGCCGATAGTGCAAAATATATGGCTTGAATGAAAAACTGACCCAGACCACAGGCTGGAAACACTGTGAATAAGGAACATTTATGATTAACAATTTAAAATCAATGATGCCCGGCAATCCTACTCCAACTACACTATTACTCTTCCATCTGAAACCAAACATTCCCTTCCCCCTCTTTCCTCCTACCTCTACTGTTGCCTTAGGCCGGGCGCACAAAGGTTAACATAAAATGTTTCCAAACATGTTGAAATGAAACATTTTTACTTAATTTACTAATAAGTGCTATTTATTTCAAACTACTATTTTCCCAACATAAAATTTTCTATGCGATAGCTCTTTGTTTTACTTTTTTTTTTACATCTATTACTGTTTCCAGCCTATGGCCCGGGTCAGTTTTTTATTCCTGCCATATACTTTTCCACTACCGGTTTGCTAGGCCTGTCGTAGCTTCATATGCCTTATAATCTAACTAAGGCTAGGACAGTTACAATATCCAGTTCCCGGCCGTTAATTCATCACTTTGAAAGGGTGAACCCACATTTCACCAATGATAAATGTTTAGGTCGTGCTGGGAATCAAACCCGAGACCCTTAGCTCAGTAGGCAGACACGCTACTGACTGAGCTAAGGTGTCAGATTCTTCATTTCACTGGAAGGTCTAATTATCTTTTCCAAGCGCTGTATTCAACCATTTTCTTTTACTATTCACATCACTTTGGTAACATGGGGATAAAAATAAGATATATAAATACATATTATCTTACAATTTAAAATGCATTAACATGTTTTATATTCACTGAGTTAATATCATTTTTGTATAACCATTTATTTTCACTTTTGTAAATCAAATTTTGTTTGTGCTAAGATATTTGTTTTTAGATTTTACATATACTTTTAAATTAACCTTACTTATTTATACTTTATAAATTTTATTGGAATGCATTTTATGATGTATTAGCTAGTTTTTTTTGTGATAGTAAGCTTAGCAACACTATTTTTTCCCAGCCACCATAAATTATAAATGACATAAGATAAACTACTTGGTTTTTGATAGTGTATTGCATTGAGATAAAAGTGTAAATAGGAAACTTTATGAGCCACAAGATTTGTCCTCTTTCTCTGCCAACATCTCATCTCAATGACAAAACTAACAACTTGATTATTTTAACTTTTTTGTTGGGGAAGGATGAGTGAGACATTCTTTATCTTCTTATCTAACAGCTAGAAATGAAAAACTCTGATAGATGTTTCTTAAAAACATATCTTATACAAAAAAATATATATAGCCAAATGGTTCAAACCCAAGATCTTTTAATGACTTTGAAATAGCTCAGTAATAGAATTGAATTAAATGAAAAACTACACGAAAATTTAACTCTGGAATGATCATGTGGAAAACCATTACATATCAGTTTGTAATACATCTGAATTAATCAGTGTTTGACACATAAACCCAAAGGTCCTAAGTTTGATTCCTCTGTTAAGGTAGTCTTTTTTTTTTAACTAAATTTTATTCTCGTTATAAATGCTCTTGCTTAGCTTCGTTACTGAGAGTCAGATGGCGGCTGACTATTGTACCTTATGATCGAGTTAGTCCAATGCCAAAAAGTGGATCACTCTTGTGATAAATATTTCGATTAAAAAAAATAACTTTTTTTAGCACCGCATCTTACTACCTGTTCGGGTTATACGCTTATATACTAATTATGCTAATGGCTTTAAGGATTAGAAATGTTATATTTAAAGGACGTGTACTCACATTTGCGTGGAAGGAGAGTGGGAAACCATTTTGAAAAAAACTACCCTTATTACATCCGACCAAGATTTTAACCCCAATCTTCTCGTCATCGGAAGTATTCAACACAAAAATAGCGCATTAGACAATGCGGCCACCGAAGCGAGTAGTAAATAATTGTCCAGTCTATACCTGTTGGGTATATTTTAATTATCAACATCACTACTAGATGTACTCTCATGTATTCATATATCATCCTACATATACTTTAACAACTTGCATAAATTTTGACTACTTTAACTGACTTTTTTCACAAATATTTTTAACTTTGTAATTGATGTTTTTACAAACATTTCACAGTTACTAATGGTTACTAGCAAAAGGGAGGGTGTACAGATTTGTTGATGAGTGTCCAATAATTAATGGATAGAGTATATATATATATCATTTCTATATATTTTCTATCACTCAGATTAGGCATTACAATTTCCTGGGGTCAGGGTAGGTGACGTTTAATATATATTAAGTGCTTTGTCTTGGTTAAGTTAGTTTGTAAGTCATATGCTAAGGGAACTTAAATGCCTTTTTTTACATTTATTACTGTTTCCAGCCTGTGGCCTGGGGGTAACTTTTTTATTCAAGTCATATATTTCCCACCACCGGCTTGCTAGGCCTGTTGTAGCTTCATATGCCTTACAATCTAACTTAAGACTAGAACAGACACAACATCCAGTCCCCAACTGTTAATTCACCACTGTGAAAGGGTAAATCCGTTTCACCAATAATAAACTGTTTGGCCATGTTGGGGATTGAATCCGAGACCCTGAGATCAGTAGACAGACACGCTACCAACTAAGCTAAGGTATCAGACATATTAGATGCCTAAATTAAAATATAGTAATAATCTAAATTATTGATAGGAAATGCTCATTTAAGAAGCAATGTGATATGTTTGCAATGTCTTTACAATCGAGTATCATCAACCCCTTTTATTTATCGTTGAAATTATCTTTGAGGGAAGTGGGGTGTGGGGGGGGGAGGCCAAGTTGTTATTTCAGTATTGCACAGTCTGGCAACATGGCAAAGTAGACAAGTGGGCATGTCTCCAAGGAGGCAGTACATTCTTGTCCCTTGCATCTCTACTCGTGCCGGTAAGAAGGAATAGCTCCCACCTCGGGTTTTGGGAGAGCATGCAGAGGTTTTTCACATTTTTTATGACATTTTGTCCGCTCAAATGCAAGAAATATCAGATTTTGCCCTTATATAATTTTTTTAGTAATTTTTTTACCTATATATTTAATGACAATTTAGTATTTTTTTTAAAAAGTTGGTATGTTTTAATACAAGGGTGATTTAATGATTTAATCTAGATATTAGGGGTGAGGAATATTATCCTTAGGATGTGGCAAGGGTGAACTGGGACACCGGGATGTACCCACTATCCAAGGGCACCCACACGAATTTTCTCCAGGAGGGCAAACCGGGGAGTCTGGGGTGGATGGTCCTCCTCCGGAAAAAATTTACCAAATTGAACTCAAAATAACGCTATTCAAGGCAAACCTTGGCTCCTGAAAATAAGATACAACATAGCAAAAATGTTTCAAATTTATCCGAATTCATAATATTCATACAATCTCGGTGGGGTGGGGGGTACTTGCTCCCCCTGAGTCCCCCTATAGCTGCCCTTGGATATATCCTAGTAATTTGTGAAGATATACATTACATTAAATGTAAAACTGGTCTTATTGTTGTTTCTTTTTGCAGTTTATAAACAATTTATTAAACCAAATGTACACAGTTGTTTAGTACATACACAAGTTGCAGGTGGGATCATTTTAAAAACTTGATAGATTGAATGGCTTCGGGGCTAAATTTATTAATATTATAAAATATAAATACTTCACCTCACCACTCCTGCTTAGATTGGTACTTATGAATGTATGCCAAGGCCTGTTATACTTGTAGTTCGGGACCACTTGGAACCTGCCAGTACACCCCAAGGATGTATACTTATTCTATAATAATATTCAATTAAGTGAAAAATTACAATCTGGACAGAGATTTCAGTTTCGATTTTTGTGTCCAGGTTTTCATTTTTCACTTAATTGAATATCAGCAAAATAAACTTTTAAAACTACCGTATACATGGCTTGGATAAAATCCAACTAATAATATGTGTTTAAATTTATACATGTTTGAAAATTGTTATTTAAAAAAAAACACAAAACAACCTCTTGGGCTGGTAACAGACTAGCGTTCCGAACACTGCAACAGAAATTTTGCGAAATAAACGCAAGCATGGCTGGCCACTAGGGGGTGTCCAGCTGACGTATCAAATGCAACCACCTCGGGCTTTGTCAGTAGGGAAAATGTCGACTATGAGTCAGGGTGTATAACATCCGGGAAAATCAGGGAAAACTGGAATTATCCGGGAATTTGAAGGGATCGTGAAAAAACGGGAATAAGTCGGGAATTAGGTAAATTACAAAAAATATCCGGGAAAATTTTATTTTATTCAAAATATGAAATATAATAATCATTAACTCAGTAAACTACAGTGGCGTATTCTGATAAAATTGATAGGTATGCTGTACTCTAAAAGCTGCAGGGAGGATTCGGGGGTCAAAGACACTTAACCACCGTTGACCAAGAAGATAAAGAGATGCTTCCCCTAGAAATATTTAAATATGAGTACCTCTAGTTTATAACAATGGTTCTCAAACATTTATGATTTTTTTTGTATTTGCATGCTATTTTAGGAAACTTTTCGCCTCCCAATTCCCCTCGTCCTTCTTTTTCTACTTATTTATATCTTTGTTTGAATATCTACCTTTACAGCCTATTACATATTCTGACTTCATAAAAGCACACCAGACCAATGCACAAAACACACCAAAACGTGAAACTACCGATGATTATAATCCACTCAAATTGTAAAACACATCACACTGCAGTTCATCGCAATACCTAAATAATCAGATATTTAAGTAAAAATGTCAGGGCTAAAGGTGAATACACACGTACGCAGAAATTTGAAAGCAGTACAATAAGTCAGCACCGCTTAGTGGTGCAGCTAGATGTTCACACGCTCGCGGAAAGTTTGGAATCTCTGTTTACCCATGATGCATTGAAACGTAAAACATAAAAATGAAAATATTACAATTAGTGCAAGTTACTGTCTTTAAAATAAAATTAAATGTTTTACTTACTTCATGGATTTGATTTGGTCATCGATAAAACTCGTGGCTTCCAATAAACTGTCATTTTTCATCATCACTTTTGAAATATGCTATTTTGAGAATGTGCTGTTTTTATAAATATCGCATGTTTGAAAGTTTGCGCATGCGCTTATCTGGTCTTCTTGGCCGGTTTTCTGTAGAAGCGCTGGAAAAGTTAAAATTATCTCTACTCGAGCAGTGCGGACTACGCTGGCCAAGCAAACTTCTTGTGATTGGATTAGAGCCGTCACGTGACCAAATCTTAGCACTGCTTGCGTTTTACAGCGAACGTGTGAATCCACAGTAAGAGTGTTGTGAGCACACTCCTGACTGAATAAGAGTGACACACCCTATTAAATTGGTTGAGTTTAATTAAAAGTACACACAGGTAGCATTTTAATTTATTTGAGGTATTTAGCATGCACTCTCTCGGCCGAGTATTTATATCAGCACATTACTTATAAACTAACTTAAATCTAGAACAGACAACTGTACCCAGTCCCCCGGCCGTTAATTCAACACCGTTAGAAGGGAAATTCAAATTTTACCAATGATATTTTTTTCGGCCATCAAACCCGGAACCCTTAGTTAAGTGAGCAGGCAAACTACCAACCGAGCCAAGTATTGGACTCACAGGTAGCAATAAAAAAAGTAAAAAAAAACAACATAAAAAGAGTAAAATGAAATACAACATGGATTAAGCGTCCATCAGAACTTGGGAGGAATAAGATAGATTGTCCAATTCACGTTGCAATAATAGAGCCTATTTATGAGCTTAAAACAATTTATTAGATCATGATTATGCTCCAGAAGCTATTTATATCCGTAAATTGTGATTACAGTAACAAAGGGGAGATTTTTTCCTATTAAGCCGATTACTCTATTGCTATGTCATTGGTTTAATGCTAAGACATTTACATCTGAAAATAAATTTAATTTTACCCTTTCATGATAAATCATTTTGAAATTGTGAAATTACACTCCTAGCTTTTGGGATTCTTTGATGTACAATTATATAAAATCACAATGACTAATGATTAGATAATGTATGCTGCAAAAAATTGTAAACTCATAAGCAACAACTAAAAGAACAAGGTTAAAACTCCATAAATACTTCATACTAAAAACAAAAACACTCTCTAGTTAATTAGTTGGCACACTGTTTTACTTGCTATGAGTATTCAGCAGGCCTTGGGTTGTAAACACCCTAGTTCATTGGTCAATGTTTGTTGGCGAGGGGGAAGGTGAAGTGTTGCGACCCCATAGACATTGGTCAAGGTCATTAGAACTTCTCTAGCTTTGCCTGCTGTTTTCAAGCAGCAGGTCCTGAGCTTCATAAGCCGAATAGATAGACCCTTTTGGAAGAATAATTACTTAAAACACAATATTCTTGGAATATGAACAAATATTAGTTTAAAAAATTAATAATATATAGATACATTATACATGTATATTAATACACAATTTAAACAGTACCATTTACACAGTTTGTAGAATTAAGAAACAAGTTCATATAATTATGGGTATGCGGCGCAGGACTAGCATACCTAGAGAATACGCCACTGGTAAATTACAATGTGATTCAAACTACCTTTTTTTGTTAGTAGCTGTGTAATATATTTTATAATTTTTCTAATTCCTAGATACAATGTTAATAAAAAAACTGTTTATTTAGATTTTAAAACATATTATTATTCATAAAAAGGATTAACAAAAACTTTTGGGAAGGGGGGTGGATATACTTTTGAGTCGTCAATTTTAGGAAATGATCAGGGAAAATGTCAGAAATTTCATTTCGAGCTGAGTAGACACCATGATGAATGAAGATGATTAGCTGTTCGCTCTTGCTGTATCAAGTCATCAGAAAATAAGAAAGATCAGAATTATGGTGTGAACCTTATAAACAGCTGCAGACTATCCTTTGGACAGTTTCATACTGTGTTCATCAAACTATGTGAACACCCAGACAGATGTTTTTGCTTTGTTTCAACTTAAAAGGAAATATTGGAAAATAGCAGCAGCTACCACCATCCACAGTTTCCCCTTGACATCGCTATTTGCATAATTTGTGAGTTTGAAATTCCTCAGTGCATCTCTGTTATGCACCTCGTTTGCATACAATTCCATGTCAAACATGGCTGCGACCAACATGCACACAGCTCCGAAACTAGAGACCGACACGAATGTCTGCCCGACGGGGTATGGCTGATTACATGGGAAGCATTTCAAGTGTATGGCTTCACAACAGATGAGAAACACAAACATCTGTGTTTACAAAATTGTCGCATCATTTCATTCTGAAAACTAGTCTGTTTCATTTTAAAGCTAGATAGCTTATTCCATTGATAGCAAGAAAACAAATCGAATGTTATTTTTTTTTTTAAAGTTTGCTTATATCTTGAAGTCTGTTTTGTGATGCTAGTGAACCCGGAATTTGGCAGCACTGGTGTGTTGTAGCAACAACAGCAGAGCAGATTGGACTGTGTTAGAGCTTTGCGAGGTCTGGTTCTGACTGCCGCCCCCCTTTCCCTCGCGTCCTTGGGATAACACAGTTCCTTCAACTGCCTCTTGCATATCCACGTGGTCTAGTGGGCTCAGTTTGATCCAGGGTGCAGCCTTGGGTGCCCATAAATTGCCTCTAGTAACCCTTATAACTCTGAAATATTTTACATTTTTGTTGTTAATTTTTGAAAATAAAATAAAATATCGCATTTGGAATTAGGCATAAAACAGCTTTGAATCATCATTATCCGAAATAACAAGATTTCCTCCCATCCCCTCTTTTACAGATTTCTTTTCATTAGGTCTATAACTAAATTTCTTTTTTTTTTTTGTTAATTTTTCAGAAACTTTTTTTTTTAATGAAAAACAACTCTTGAAACTCATATAATTATCTCAGAATTATGTTCAGATGCTGTAAAACTCCCTCACTTAAGATTAAATTCCTGAAATTTTCTTTCAAGGAGAAAGGAGGGTGCCACACCCCTGGACTCCATTCCGCCCTCCATTCGGAAAATCCACATCTTGCAGCCTCCTAGAATAATTTAACTTTTTCACTTTGTCGTGGCGCTAAGTGGTCATCCATGAACCATGTAATGCTTTTGAGAGGGGTGGGGTGAGCTCTAATTTCTACATAGTGTCACACGGGGGAAGAGTAGGTACATCACATTGTTACGAAACATGTCCAAATTGTGGTTGTATTATTATATTTATAGGACTCCAATTAGATACAAGCCTAAACATATTTTGATGAGGAATAAAAAAATACATCATTAATAATACTTCTGAAGGGGAAGGGAGGAAGTGAAGTGAGGGGGGGGGAGGGGTTGAACCACTAAAACTGCTTTGAGGGATTGCTGCTGAACAGATGTTTAAAAAAATATATATTTATGGGCGCTACAGCTTATACAAGTTTCGTATTCTGTTTCATCTATAATTAGAACTGTATTCTAAAATGAATAGTTATGAACTTGTTTAACGGCACGTTTTACGACTGTTGAACTAGGCGCAGGTTCACATGCTTCATGTCATGTAGCCTGGTACCTTGCTTCGGGGAGTATAAAACAACACTTTATTATACTATTATTTATTATTTCATATTTTATAGCTGTATTAAAAATGTAATAAAGAGGGTTAATCGACACAGAATTAGAAAACCTAACATTGCCCAACCATTCAACTGCACTGCCCTAATTCAACTCCCACCACCACCTTTATGATATTATTAATTAATACCCGCCTTTGTGGCGTATTTAGCTAACACGCTAGTTTCGTGTTGAGCTAGACTGCCGAGGACGGGGAGATCGAAGTTTGAATCTCGGTCAGGTGAACTGGGGGTGGTTTTTCCAATCTCCCGCCACACAAAGGTGGGTTCACTTCCTCTATATTCAACCTTCCCAATTCCTAATCCATTAATGTAATTAGTACTTAAGCATATAACCCGAACGGGTAGTAAGGCGCGGTGCTAAGTAAGTGTATTAATTAATATTAAATCATGTATTTTGGAATTTCTCCCCAATGTCTAGGCTAGTACAGTCAAATTTTCATGGGAAAGTGTCTAATGTCAGGAATCGAACCTGGGACTTTAAGCTTGATTTCTCACACTCACTTTAGATTAAACCAAGATGTGGGAATGTACTTGTTAGATTTCTTACTGACAAACTATTCTTCTTCCTCTACTATAACCTGTCACACATCTTGCATAAAGCTCAGTCATTGGTTCATTTTTCCTTCCCACACCGTCCCATTAGCTTAAAAAATTTTTTTTAAGCACCGCGTCTTACTACCCATTCGGTTTATATATTCTTATGTACTAATTACGCTAATGGTTTTAGATATAGGAAAGGCTACATTTAGAGGAAGTGTACCCGCATTTGCGTGGGGGGGAGAGAGTGGAAAACTTTTGGAAAAAACCTTAGTAGGCCTACACCCGACTGGGATTCGAACCTTGATCTCCCCGTCATCGGCAGTCTAATCTACTGCGAGAGTAGCGTGTTAGACCATGCGGCCACTGAAACGGGTCTTACAAAATTCAAAATGAGATCTCCTCCCAACCCCACCTGAAAAATCTTATTTTGAATTTTGTTAGCTGATGGGTTTTAAAAATATGACTTATAATATACTCTCTCCTTAACACGGTTTCCTGTCGTAATAACTGACTGCCCTTGGGTTCTGGTGGTGAGACGACAATTTGAGGGAACCCTGGTTCGATCCTAGTTGCTGAATATATTTACCATTCAAATACAGTTAATATCAACACACAAGGTGCAAACCATTGTAATTACAATAATATCCGTATGTAGGACACCACAATTTCAATTAATTTAAATATTTGAATGGAACCCGGGACCTTTGACTTAGCGTATCAATACTCTAACCACTGAGTTAACCAGGATCTAAAACTATGAGTGAAGAATAAATAACCCTAACCATGGGATGAATCCTGGATAGCTCAGTGCTAGAGCATTGGTCCTCTCATTCAAAGGCTCCAGGTTCGATTCCCGTCTCCAGGTGTCATTTTTAAACTAATTTGTTGACATATTTTTCCGGTAAACAATGATGACATTTCACTATATTGTATTTATGGGTATTGATGATAATATCTATCAAAAGGGACATCCGAAGATCGCATGACTTGACGTATAAATATATGAAAATTGTTTTACTAACTTTTATAACTGTCATAAAAGTTCCTTCCTAGTGAAATGGAACTGTACCAATGCGTAGCAAAATTACCTCATTTAAAGTTGTGTTTTTTAAACTGATTTGTCCACTTTCTTTCTTAAACGAAAATAAAAACATTCTGGCTTGAGTGGGCTTAGGTCATTAGCCAAAGTGGACTTTTTGTAAACGTGAGGGGGAGGAGAGTAGAGTTGTGGATAAAGGTAAAGGAGTTAGCTCATTAATATTTCAAGACTTCCAGATTAATGTACCTCAAAAAAAAAAGGGGGTGAGATTCTACATTCAACAGACACGTGTAACCTCTTTTGTTCTGTAATTGGTGCTAAAAATACAACGTGTGATATACACTTAAACTAGCGTCTTCCGTCCCCCCAACGACAAGATTGGTATTTGCGCCGTGTTCCCC
>CABFWO010002752.1:0-14478 GCA_902155825.1 Timema genevievae | reverse complement strand
CCCCCACCCGTTTGGTGGTCGCCCTCGCGTACAGATGCGCGATGAGGAACCGCCCGAAATATCTCCTCCCTCTCATGTGCCCCCCCCCCCTCAGGGGCCCACCAACCATCACGTTTTCTCTTGTGTTCGTGTGGTTTGAGACAGACAGACAGACACACGGACCTGTTCCCCTTTCTCGTGTCGTCTAGTGATACCAACTTGAGGACCTCTCCACCAGGGTTGCCACGTCGGGCGACCGTTCAGGACTATGACGAGGAAGGGGTTACTGGGGACTCATGTCCTTCTTCCCCTTAAAATTATCGGATAATAACAGTTGGTCACATTCACTGGCCAGGAAGTTTATTGCCATAGCTTAGTTGGGCCACGATCACTGGCCAGGAGGACTATGACACATAATAGACCCGCGGGTAAGATATCAATTCGGCCCCACCAATCTTATAGCCTTATATTAGGTTAGGCTTGTTTAGGTTAGGTTGGATTAGGTTTAGAAAGGTTATATTAGCTCAGCATGTTGTTGTGTCTTACACTTTTAAACGCAAGTCATAATAGGCCCAACTGTAATACACCCAAAAATATTATGTTCCTCTTAAATGTCAATACTAGTTTGTTTTTTTAAATTCATAATATCTACAACCCTAATTATGTTTAGAACTCACTTCATTGGTTGCATGGACTAAAGCGTTACCCTTGTGTTGGACTGAATTGTCGGTGAAGAGAAGATCAGAGATTCGAACCCCGATCTCCCCCGTCATCGGCAGTGTAGTCTACTACGAGAGTAGCGCGTTAGACCATACGGCCACCGAAGTGGGTAAAGACAGTCAAATGTTTTTATTTGTGGGTGACCTGGTGGTCTAGGGGTAAGATGTCAGACTTCTGTGTTGGAGGTCCGGGATTCAATCCCCGGTTTCGGCACAGATTTGTCTGATTACTAAACCCTTCCTTCACCTCTGACAAGACGTGTATTAATCACAACTTGTGAATGTTTGGAATGCCAGGCCTCCGCCGTGGTTCGGATCCCACGTCAAACTGTAGGTCCTCCATTTCATCTCACAACTATCCTACCATTACACATTGGCGTAAGTGCGTATAGCCCGAGGGGGTAGTAAGACGCGGTAATAATAATAATAATAATAATAATAATAATTACAATAATAATAATTTTATTGGTATTGAAAACCTTTTAGGAAGGGTAAATGTGATACAAAAATATCAACTTATTTTATTTTACATAAATAAAGTGTTTGTGGCCCATTGTACTACTTCAGCGCATCCTCTCGGCAAATAAAACAACACCCACCTCGTTGGCGACATTCTACCGCTGGTCCTAGCGACTCTTTTGACTGGGCGGGCTCCAGCAAAGTGTTTTAGTGACTTCGTAGAATCGTATCGTGTCGACACTGCACTCTATGACATCTCATAAGCACAGCAGTCCAACATGACTTACGCTTTTATCAAAATGACTCGCCTTGCTCAAAATGACTCGCCTTGCTCGTTGGGGGCTCCGGCCCCAAACCCCCAATGAATTTTCTTTGCAAGTGGATGTAAACTAATATAATTCCAGCGTTGTTTTGAAATTTAAAAATGTGTGGAAAATGTGCAAAATTCACCTAAAATTTAAAAAAATTCTAGCTCCATCTAAGGTATAACAGATGGAGATACGACAAAATGTAATAGGACCAAACTTGTGTATCTCGCCAAATCCGTGGCTCCTGGTGCAATCCGTTTTTTGATAGGTCTTACCGTTTAGCCACAAGAGACCTCCAAAGAAAGGTCCGCACCAACTTTAAAGTTACTTCGTCATTTTGAATTTGTTTTAAATTTTTTTTTGGAATTTTCCCGTCGGTTACAGGCTAGAAGCTATAAGTTTGCCAAATTTCAAGTTTCTAGCTCATCTGGAAGTGGGTAAACATATAATGTCAGTGAGTGAGTGAGTGAGTCAGCCATGTGACTTTATAGTAATCCCCCTTATTTGCCGTAAAATTATGGAAACTCTGTCACGTTCTTTGCCACGCGAAAAAAAACCCCATGCTTATAACTCTTTTTTGTGACTCGAAAATATTCTTTAACTCAACCTATATTCATAGTTATCTGCAACAACTGTAATGTGATATGAAAATATCTGTGATTTCTATCGATGATAAATCTATAGGTACTTCTTACACTACTGTTTGTTGCCTCCGTTCATAATTGAGGGAACTTTATGCTAAATTTTAACCAGGGGCTGGTAAAAATAAGATCTTTTTTTTTCTACCCCCATTCAAGTTCATGAACCCCCTAAAATCTCTCCGCGGATTCTAATCCATGTTAAGAATTCCTGATATAATGTAACTAGTTGAGGAGTGAATTTCAAATAAATGTATTAGCATTCGCTTGTACAAAGGAAGGTAACATATGGTGGTAAACACCCTCGCGTGGGCCTGCTTCGGTAGCCGCATGGTCTAAGGCGTCACTCGTGTTAGACTAGACTGCCGATGATAGGGAGATCATTGTTCGAATCCCAGCCGGGTGCACTGTGGGTGGTTTTCCAAAATGGTGTTCTACCCTCCACGCAAATGCGGGTATACTTTCTCCATAATTCAACCTTTCTCATCCCTAACTCACTAACGTAATTAGCACATATGCGTAGTAGGTACTAGGAATTGGTGCTAAAAAAAATAGCATCTTCTCTCCACGCTGTTAAGGATCGAACCCCCGGCCTGTCAAGTTAAGCGTCGGATGAGAAAAGGAGCATTTAGGCCTATATCTATCCACCTCTTGCGATCAAGCTATTTCGCTCTCGTAGATCTTTGGAAATAAAGAGTTTCAACTCAAATGTGTTATGTTTGTCTTGGTTGGTAATTTATGTTCGAGGAAACAAACTTTTCTAAGAATCATATTTATTAAACGTCTGTATGTTTACAGAAATAAAGTAATTTGCGAGAATATTGACTACAATAGTCAGAAAAGTCGTGTTAAACACGACGTATGCAAAGAGGCGTATTAATTTAAAACCTCTTCAACTTAAAGGACGGAAAAAACACAAGAAAAGTTTGGCTATCTCGTTAAACTAATCTTCACTAATTATCCGCTTCGGTGACCGAATAGGTCGAAGGCGTCATCACTCTCCTATTAAACTGCCAATGACGAGGTGATCAAGGTTCGAATACCGGTCGGGTGTGCTTAGCGTGGATTTACCTAAGTGATTTTCTGGTCTCTCTCAACGCAAATTCTGCTACTTCTTCTCAATTTAACACCTGCCTCATCCCTAACACATTAAAAATAGTAAAATACAAATGTGTTCAACCTGAATGGTTAGTAAGACGCGATGCTAAAAAAAATAATTAAAATACTTTATTTAAAGAAACTAGAGAACTGTTTTGTTTTTAAAGGGCACCTTTAGATCTGATTGTCACAGTGCTGTATAAATCATGAAAATTTCGTTAACATAGTGATTCAACAATATCAATACTGTTTGTTGTCGCCTGTACACTCGGCTACCGGACATACATCCTTTATTAGCAGGGTTGCTGACTTCCCCCTGGTTGAGGACGTCATGTTAAATCAAATATCTGTTACTGCCCGACAACTTTAGGAGAGAATACTGTCTGATGTTTGATGATGCATGCTTTCCACGTGCATGGAACTAGATATAGGAGATTCGTCATTTTTGATTTACATCATTTCCTCTTATTTAAAAAAAATATGTTGACTGTCTCGTTTTCTTAATCGGGTTGTTTAACACGCACTTTCTAAACACACAAATCGTATTAGCACACAACTTGCAGGTTTAATTTGACCTAAGAAACACGTAGTTATTGTAAATCTTCTGTCAAGTTGTGCAGATGTACGATATATATTTATGCCAATTAAATATTAAAATGAACAACACCTTTTTGAGGTTGTTATAAACCACTTAAAATATTACCTTTAATTTACTTAACTTCTCTATGGCGTTAGGAACTTGAAAGTTCATTGCTGCACTTAAAAAAGTACGCCTTCGCTTACTCCATGTTCTTATCGTTAATATAACCTCAAGATTATTTTTTAAATTTCAAGTTAAATTATTTTATAGAACTTCTCCTATGGTTTAAAGTTTATTTTTCTTTGCTGATAAAACTAAACAGAAAACAAATTAATACTATATATAATAATAAATTATAATCTTAGAGAATAATAGTGGCTCACGCGGTTTATGACGTCAATTTCGCAATATTGTGCATGTCAAACTTTAAAAAAAGGAATGCCGTAGGTACTCGATCGATTGCTTAGAATTTTAAATTCAAATCACTCGATATGAGCTATTCAACGGAAAAACATTTTTTTTTTGAGTGGGCGCCATATTTAAACGGATAACTAGATTGAAAAACTATGTGCATAATATATCGTTTGGCCTGGGCTAAAAAAAAGTTCCGTTCAAATTTCAGTAAAAATTGGTCCACGCGTTTTTAAGTCATCGCTGAGCAAATAAAATCGACGAAAAAATTGGTCCACGCGTTTTTAAGTCATCGCTGAGCAAATAAAATCGACGAAAGGGCAAATGGTCAAGTTATTATTATTATTATTATTATTATTATTAGTAGTAGTAGTAGTAGTAGTAGTAGTAGTAGTAGTAGTAGTAGTAGTAGTAGTAGTAGTAGTAGTAAGGTTTATAGGCCCGTCGACACAATGAGGTCATTAGGGCAATGATCAAGTTAAAACGACCTCGCAACGCTCGGTCAGTGAGACTAATGACATAAGTAAAATTATGTAGGTATTCATGTCCCTTATCGGGTCTCACGTAATTCCTTATTATTTTGTCTCAATAACTCTTATAACCTCTTCGGTGGCCGCGAGTTCTAACGCGTTACGCTTGCAGTATTATAATATATTAGACTTCCGATGAAGGGTAGATGGAGGTTCGAATCTCGGTTGGCTTTACTGAGGGTGCTTCTTACTAAATATTTCTCCACGCGAATGCGGGTACGCGTCCTATAATTATTATAATCTTTCTAATTCTTAAAACTATTAGCGTAATCAGTATATAAGCGTATAACCCTAACGGGTAATAAGACGTGGTGCTAAAAAACACCTTTTTACAATGTGAGCCCTATAGGTCGTTGTATCCATAGCGCCAATCCTAGATTTGTCGGATTCGACCTTTATCATAAAAGAAGAGCCAAACTCGGAGAATTATTAAAGAACTCCATCATTACTAATTCACCCTTTAGAGGTTCTGCTTCAAATATTTAAATTTACATTATTCTGCTTTATTTGTTTGCTTATTGTTTGTTACTGCTTTTTAAATAATTATGCCTTTACCGTTCTTTAGTAACCGGCCCCCGTGGCGTAGTGGTAAGTGCACCTGGCTACGAACCTAGAGGTCCCGGGTTTGATTCCCTTGCGTATTTTTCCTGAAGGGGGAGTTAACCAACGGTCACCAGGAATTGGTTAGTTAGGCTTAAGTTAGGTTTAAGTGTTCCCACTGGTTTCGCACCCTCATACTCACTATCACCATCATCTCATCTCATCGGGACATGGAAAGAGCCTCCATGGAAAGGATGTACGATTAGTACATTCGGGCGTCACATGGGTAACGGTACATTAGTACTGGCTAATATTTACATTAATGAGCTACGATTGATGTAACCCAGAAGTGCAGTTTTATAAATTACTTCTCGTTAGTTATTTTGTATTATTATTTCCTATTTTTTTGTATCATTATTTCCTATTTTTTTGTATCATTTTTTAGCTATGATTTTTTTTCTTATATTATTACACGTGCTTGTAAGGTACTTGTGTACTTTTCAGTGCTGGCCTGTTATACGTCTCACGACTTGGCCAACACTTTAATAAAGGAAATTGAAATTAAAAGTGTTGATCAATGTTGGGCCACAAAAGAAAAGTTTGTATTTTCTAAAGAGGCCCTTCCTATGCAAATTGTACTGTAACGTCTTATGTCAAGTAGCGAGTCGTTCAGAATACTATTTTCGTTCATACGCTCTCTATTTACTGCACGTGGCCACATTCGCCACGAGTCGTCCGCGAAAAATAAAATCAAATTAAAAAAAAATCTTCGCTATGGTAGTCGAGAGATAATTTTAGTTATATTTCTGTGTTTTTTTTATAAGCTGTGTTTCTAAATCGTGGTAGGTCCTGGATTGACATGAAGCAAATACTGCTGTAGGTCTCGTCTGTTGTTTACAAGGCGGGGAGATCTAGCGCGGTGTTGACCTCAAAACGTCTCGAGTTTGAACCTTCGCTGAGAGATTAGGTAAATAAACTTAGGATATGGGGGAGGGGGCATAGGGGGTATATGTTTGACGAGGAACGTTAGAATGATCTTATATATACGGGTATAGGGTACAAGGAGTACATGAGATAGTAGAGGAAGCAAGACTGAGATGGTATGGGCATGTAATGAGGATGTTGGAGTACATGAGGTAGTAGAGGAAGCAAGACTGAGATGGTATGGGCATGTAATGAGGATGTTGGAGTACATGAGATAGTAGAGGAAGCAAGACTGAGATGGTATGGACATGTAATGAGGATGTTGGAGTACATGAGATAGTAGAGGAAGCAAGACTGAGATGGTATGGGCATGTAATGAGGATGGAAAAAGAGAGGATGCCGAAGAAAATATTGGGAATGAAGTGTGTAGGATAAAGACCGCAAGGGAGGCCAAGATGAGATGGGAGGAGCAGATAACAGAAAGTGTGCAAGTGAGAGGAGAAGAATGGTGGACTGATAGATGAAGATTGATTTTACTAAACTGACCCGCCCACAGGTTGGAAACAGTTAATAATGATGATTATATATTTATCACCGCGTCCTACTACCGGTTCAAGGTTACGCATGATAATTATTAATCTAACGGGGTATGGATGAGGAAGGAAGCATTTTAGAGGTAATATACCCTCATTTATATGGAAGGAGACTGGTAAACAATTTTGGTAAAACCACCCTCATTAGACCCGACCGAGATTTGAACCCTGATCTTCCTGTCATCAGCAGGCCAGCCCAGCACGAGGGTGACAACTTAAACAATTTGGCCATTGAAGCGGGTAGTATGCCCCATTTAAAATATAAAATGTGCTCGACACGATCGTACGCACATTATCATGTAGTTCAGAACCAAAATTTCAAAAATTTCTTATCAAAAACTAATCTTTGGTGAGTTTTCCTTAGAAAAAACATATTATTTTGTTAATCATATGGCATACTCTTTGTTGACTATAAAACCAGGGTGTCTACCATCCTGGAAAACGGGAATTAGCCGGGAATTTGAATTGATCGGGAAAAATTTAGAATAAGTCGGGAATTTGGTAAATTACAACAAAAATCCTGGAAAAATGTTGTTTTACTCAAAATATGAAATATAATAATCATTAAATCAGTAAATAATAATGTTATTCAAATTGTAGTTTTTTTTGTTTGTAGCTGTGTATATATTTTATAATTCCTAGTAAACAATGTTAATACAATTTTTTTTAATGTTTATTTAAATTTTAAAACTTATTATTCATAAAAAAAAAGATTAATAGAAAAATGAGGGAGGAGGGGATGTTAGAAGGGTGTGACATACTTTTTAGTTGGGAATTTCAGGAAGTGATCAGGGGAAATCAGGGAAAAAGTCGGGAATTTCATTGGTCAAGTTGATTAGACACCTTGATAAAATTTAAACAAAATTGTTATGTACTTTTTTTTAATACTTGGGTGACCTGGTGGTCGAGGGGTAAGGTGTCAGACTTCTGTGTTAGGGGTCCGGGGCTCAATCCTCGGTCCCGGCACAGATTTATCCGATTGCCAAACCCCTTCCTTCACCTTTGACAAGATGTGTATTAATCACAACTTGTGAATGTGTTGAATGCCCAGGCCTCCACCGTGGTTCGGATCCCACGTTAAACTGTAGGTCCTCCATTTCATCTCACAATCACCCTACCATTACACGTTAGCGTAAGTGCGTATAACCCGAACGGGTAGTAAGACGTGGTGCTAATAATAATTTAAAATACTTCAATTGAAAAAAAAAAAGTCATGAATAAACCTCACCGACAATCTCCATCACCGGCAAACCAATCGAGGTTAGCTTGAAACGCCTTGTAAAACAATGTTCATATTGAACATGTTCCGTAACACTTCACCGGTAGACAGAAGACGCAAAAAAAAAACTATTAAAAGAGCTGATATAAACATGTGTCCCATTTGACCTCGTTTCAGAGTTAAAGCCAAGTGATTCCACCAAACTGTTTGTATACAATACTCGTTATCTCTCGAACTGTTGACTAGATAATATGTTCTACGAGTTATTCCAAACACCTAGGCCTGGATTCACAAGCGGGAGTAAATAGTTGCGCCAGCGCAAGTTTGAAAGCTATGCCCAAATCCCTATTCACTAAAAGAAGCACAAGAAATTATTAAATCATGACTGTTACTTCAATAAATTTAAATGGCGGCATGTTATAGTAATGGCTTAAACTACAATTAGTTAACTGTACTCCAATATAATAATAAAGAAATTAAAATAACATACGTCTGTCAAGCACAAAATTTGTTTCAATTTAAATAGTGAGAACAAAGCAATTATTTACCCTTTTTTTTTATTGTTGAAATTTTACATTCAAACAACGCATTGTAATTTCTTGCATTATTACAAAACAAAAGTCAAACAAAATCACGAACTGTGTAATCTTTGTCTAGATACAAAGAGGTTTGTATTCCTCCAAGTCCAAAGACATAGCGTCATAAATATGGCGTTTAGTAAAGCTTTAAAATAAGTTTTAAGGTTTCTATAAATGTTTTATTAATGGAACTTAAACTTTAAACTAATAATATAAATAAATACTAAATAATGTACTAATATTGTTTTTGTAAAGCACCCAGAAAGAGGCTGCTTCTAATTTTATTTCTAGTTTATAAGCAAATTGTTTAAAAATCTTTGTATTTGCTGTCATTTTCATTAGAGATTTAGAATAAAGTGGCCTTTACTTTGAAAGAAAATTCTTCGCAAGGATTGGTCGAAAAGAGCGCAACTAGTTACGTTCATGGTGACGTCACCATAATCTTGCCTCCAGTTTGCGCCTTGTTTAGTGAAAACTGAAATGGAGCAAATAATAAGGCGCATCTTTGGGAGTATCTTGGGTGCAAAGTTGCGCCATTTCTTGACTTGCGCAGGAGCAGAATTGCACCCTATAGTGAATCCAAGTCCGGTATTTATAAAATAGTGCGGTATTCTACTACATGAGGACTGTAGCCTTGCATTTAGGCCAAAGGCGGACATTTTTAGCACTTCCTATAATGCTAAGTCCACATTACTGGGGTACAAATATTATTATAACTCGAAAACAAGGTAAAATGGGGTACATGTTGTTTTAGTCTCTCCTGTTCACCATTGAAGTAGGTTTCACATGTTTTTTTATTTATTTTAAATTTTCAACGTGGACATTCTGAACCGACTGATTATATCACTACACGAGAATTTCTATGAGCGAGAGCGAAAGGGCTTACCAATCTTGCCAGAAAAAGATATTTTCACATACCTTCAAGGTTTTTTTTTACATGCCACAATCGATATGGGACCGACGGCTTTACTTCTCTTCCGAAGAAAGCTGTGCTTAGGGATGTGGAATCGAAAGAAAAAGTATCGATACTCTACTCATTTAAAGTATCTGAAGAAAAATATCAATACTTTACTAGTATCGAAAGAAAAGTATCGATAACAGTATCTGTATCGGAATTTTAATCAGGAAAAATGTTTTTATGAAGTAATAACTCCTACTTTTCATAATAATAATAATAATAATAATAATAATAATAATAATAATAATAATAATATTTCCATATTTATTTAAACACTAAAAATTATAATAATTTAACCATATTATAGTATATTTTGGTACATCGCTTCTATTTTATGTGTTGGGAACTTGGAGGGTATGATAGATAGATTGAATGATGAATATTATAAAAGGTTTTACCATATCAGCTTTCAAAATATCTATGAAAATGTAGCTAATGTAAAGTTATTTAATAGCTAAATATGAATATTAATACATTCTTTAATCTGCCCTTCTTTAACTTTAGTAAACATTTAACCCAAGCATGAGTGAAGATAACAAAAAAAAGTTGTTTCTTTCGATACCATAGTGTGAGTACTAATGTCATTAAAAGTATCGGAAAAAAGTATCGCGTAAAAAAAACTAGTAACCAAAGGAAAATATCGATATTATGAAAGTATCTATACTTTTTTCACATCTAGCTGTGCTACGGATTTTTATCGATCAAGTAAAATATGTCGACCCTGGTAAGGTTTTAACCCACGAACATCGAGTGTTGCGGCGAGCATTTTACCCCAAGACCACAGAGGGCGTTTGGTTCATACACCTTTTATATATACATCAAATCACGTGTTTTGCAGCTATCGCTTTTGATGGGCAGTAAAAAATGCCCATAAAATAATACTAATACTATAGTAAATTGTTATCAATGTTGATAAAAATATATGTTAATATTTATAAAAGTTTCTTTCTGCTAGAATCCTAAATTTGGAAAGAATGAATAATTCTATAACAGGCCTATTGAACAAGTTTTTTTAGCACCCTTTCTTACAGTGTCAGGTTATACTCAAATAAATTAATTACGTTAATGAGCTAGGGATGGGGAAGGTTGTATTTAAAGTAAGTATACCCGCATTTGCTTGGAAAACCTTTTAGAGAAAATCACCCTCAGTACACCCGACCGGGATTCGAACCCCGATCTCCCCGTCATCGGCAGTTTAGTCTGACACGAGATGACACCTCAAACTATGTGGATCCCGAAGCAGGTAAATATTTAATTGATGTCCGAATAGTCTGATTCTTTATCTTATGCCGGGATCACGATCAACTTAAAGTTAACTTAACGTAAAGTATCTCCTCGTGTATTTAAATGAAAGCGATCACGACGCAGTTAACTTAACGTAAGAGATGTCCTGGGAGGTCTTTTACTTTAAGTGAACGTTACTTGAAGGGTATCACGTGATCTATCCATCCAATCATTATGCGAGTGACGTCAACAGGGCTATTTAGTAATTCATTTGTTGGTATTATGACCAATGTTTACTATTTAGCGTAAGTTCTAGTGATCAGACATTGAAACAAAATAATTAAACTAAAATAGGAAAGCTAAATTTAACAAAAAAAGTTTTGTAATAGATATTTATTATATCGATTGAAAACTGTAAACATTCACAGATCATCATTGTACAACTAGTAGGCCTACAAATCACAGATCATACTCGAGAATGAAGATGTTTGGCTCGAGTTGTTACGTTAAGTTACGTTGAATCGTGATCACACATACGTTAAGTTAACTTTAAGTGAACGTTACGTTAAGTTAACGTTAAGTTGATCGTGATCCCGGCATTAGTCGGTAACAAGTCTGCTTACATTGCTAAAGGGTCCACTGGGTTTTATTCCCTACGTGGTCAAAAAATGTATCGTAAGGGAGGAGGGAATTAGCCCCCCCTCCCCCTTTTCACTTTGATTAGGGTCTGTTCATGATAGGTTTTTACTTGGATGACAGTTCAAAAATCATATGTTTAGGTTTTGGGTTGCCAACACTTGTAAAAGATGCCAACACTTGTAAAAGATCACTGTTTTGTTATAAATGTTATGTTTTAAAATTACATTTTATATTTTACATTAAAAATAACGTAATCTTAAGTTTTCTTACACTGTTTCATAACTTTTAATAATTTCTTTTTACCCATTCCGAAACAATATTTTAAACATAATTAAAAGTACTTTTTCTCCGTTTTGGAATGTTATCCATGATGTGTAATGTAGTGCATACATTAATACCCCTTAAAACAGGAATCGTATTTACTTGGAAAAGAGAAAATACTAATTGTCATTTTTGATATATATAATAATTTATTTTATCGTATTTCAAAATATTTAACTGAATAAAATATTGTTATCCACTGTGTGGGTGCATCACTGTAAAGAACTGATTTCCGTCACGTTCAATCACGTGGTTTAAATTCGTCGGTCGCCATTTTGAAACTATGTTCGTTAGACCTTTTGAGAAAGTGCTGTGAATAATAATTTTTTTCAAGTGGAATAAAACTATAAATAAGCTTTGCGCTCGACCTCATGTAAATGTATAAATAATATTGGCCTAAATTACTGTGGTTAACTATCATATTCATACATTACCAAACGTTTTCATTACGCTTATCCAAAGTAATAGATGTCAGCTGTTGGCGTAGGGACATTTTGATCTGTCATCCAAGTAAACTAAGGTCGTGTATTATAGTTTGTCGGTGTTGTGTCTGTCCTATAATTAAGTTAGTTTGTTTAATAATCCTGTGCTGATATCAGTTGGCTCAGAAAGTTTACGTTGTGTTTAAAAAACACCTTGCGTTTAGCAAGTGAACGCAGTCCCTGCGTTTTTCTTCCTCTCCGTGATTGTGATGAAGTAGAGTACCTTGTAGAATCTAATCTAGCGGACGTAAATTGATAGAAACGCGTTGAAATGTAATTAGCTTCCGAGGAGTGCGCGCGTGCTCCATTAAGGCGATTGCCTCCGTCGCCGGTCAAACTATAGAAGGATTATGATAGGAAAACTTTAATTTTTGTTTAGCTCTAACAGGTTTTTATCACCGTATCTTACTGCTTGTTTAGGTTATATACATACATTATAATTACTCTAATGATTAATAGGGTAGGAATGATATAGGAAACATTTTAGAGGTAATCTACCCGTATTTGCCTGGAAGTAGAGTGGGAAATTGGTTAGGAAAAACTACCGACTCGACCGGAATTTGAACCCCGATCTCCTCATCATCAGTAGGCCAGCCTAGCATGAGAGTGATGCCTTAAACTTTTTATCCACTGACGTGGGTTTTTATGTTTTAATGGCACCGCTAAGGGTAAAATTGTTATTTTGAGAAAATCGCCGCCGACACATGAAGAGTAAACACAAACTCAAGTTTGTATTAAAAATTATGAACACATACGCATTACCAACCGATATAAGTAAAAATTCAAGTCAATAAAAAAACCTTGCTATTAAATAGAATAACTATAAACACTTAGCGCTACCAGAAACAAAATTATTGTTATTATTATTATTATTATTAGCACCGCGTCTTACTACCCGTTCGGGTTATACGCACTTACGCTAATGTGTAATGGTAGGGTGATTGTGAGATGAAATGGAGGACCTACAGTTTAACGTGGAATCCGAACCACGGTGGAGGCCTGGCATTCCTCACATTCACAAGTTGTGATTAATACACGTCTTGTCAGAGGTGAAGGAAGGGTTTGCCAATCAGATAAGTTTGTGCCGTGAGTGAGGATTGAACCCCGGACCCTCAGCACAGAAGTCTGACACCTTATCCCTAGACAACCAGGTCACCCAATTATTAGAAACAAAAAATTCAGATGTTTTAGTAAAACGTGGAATTGAAATGGGCGTGGCCAATTTACCACGTGTGTGGTTTTGTGTGTGTGTGTGTGTGTGTGTGTATATATATATATATATGTGTATATATATATATATATATACATAAATAATTTTATAACTAAAATATTTTTATTCCAATTTGCAATTTATTTTAGCACCCGTTCGGGTTATACGCTTATGTATTAATTACGCTGATGGTTTTAGGGATTAATATGTTTATATCTAGAGGAAATGTACCCGAATTTGCGTGGAGGGAGAGTGGAAAACCGTTATGGGTAGACCCCCTTAGAACACGCGACCGAGATTCCAACCTCGATTTCTTCGTCATCGGTAGTCAAAGTTTAATGAGAGAGTCGCGTCTTAGACCATTCGGCCACCGAAGCGGCCTATAATCGTACTGTATTACATAACTAATTTTACAACATAATCAAATTGCTCTAGAGATGGCAATAAAATTGAATTACAACAAACTTTCCAGAAAATATCGAGTTGTAGGAATATCTTACGAGTCTTAGGAAGATTTGAGATTACAAAACATCTAAAATTGCAACAACAACAAATTTAGGTCTTTGAATTGAAATGACAACTTAGAATCATTTAACACCTTATCATTGGAATCTCGCCCGGGTGTACTAAGGGTAGTTTTTTCTTTCTTAATGTTTACAGTCTCCTACTTTAGTGTAGCCTTGAAAGTTTCGTATCGTTGTAGTACCGTTAAGATTAAAAATATTTTAATCTGGAATATTTTTTTAGAAAACAAATAGTTTCTGGGCTATAGGCAAACATATATATATATATATATATATATATCTTTTCATGGACTACTTAGAAATATGAAATTGATTGTTATGCTCTTTGGTGGACAGAGATGCTCCTCTTTTCTAATTGTTTCTGTGACAAAGAATATTATTATATTTATGCTCTTCAGTAGAGTGTTTATGTAACGGTGTATATTATTTCGTTTCACAATTTATACGGGTTTTTGGGTAAATCTTTCTATTTAGAGATTAGAGAGGGAGAGAGAAAAGGTGTGTGGTGCACAGTACCATTTATTCCACCATGAACCCCCGCCAC
>CABFWO010002751.1:81441-109775 GCA_902155825.1 Timema genevievae | reverse complement strand
ACATTATTCCTTTCAGAAATCTTAGGAGTTTATAGAAAGAGAGAGAAAGTCTGTGCGGTGCGCCGTACCATTTATTTTTAAAATGTGATAGATGCAATAAAAACATTTGAACATTCAGTGTAGTTCATCGCTTTATATTAGTTTTCAAACAATAACATGAACCATGAACAGAATCATAGTATATCTTTTATGTTCCAGCTACTCTGAATAGCAAACGTGCCTACCAATTTTTCCGGGAAAGGTATTTTCACATACCTTCCAGGCTTCTTTTACACGACATAGCCTCGACATAGGACCAACGACTTAACTTCCCCTCCCAAGGAAGTTGTGCTACAGATTTATACAGCTCAAGAAATACTGTCGACCCTAGTTGGGTTTGAACCCACAAATATCTGGTCCTTAGGCGAGAATCTCACCCCAAGACCACCTGACAATAAAGAACTATCACAATTGGAGTTATAATAATGGAGATCTCACGTTACATTCTTTCTTTTATTTTATTTACTTACTTAGCACCACGCCTTACTACCCGTTCGGTTATACTAATTGCGCTAATGGATTAGGAATTGGGAAGGTTGTATTTAGATGAAGTGAGCCCGCATTAGCGTGGAGGGAAAGTTGAAAACCATTTAAGGAAAACCACCCCCAGTTAGCCCGACTGAGATTCGAACCTCGATCTCCCTACCTCGACAGTCTAGCTCAACACGATTAACGCGTTAGCTAACTACGCCACCAAGGCTGATTCCATTCTTTTTTAAACTCTAAATATATTCTGTGTTAATGTGTTAATTGCTATATAGTTGGCATCAATGATTGATTATATCGTAATCCACATCGCTAGTACAGTGACAAAGGCATTTTTATAGTCTAGTATAATTTTCTTGATACGGGGTAGGCACAAGGGTTCGAGTCCTAGCCAGGTGTACTGAGTTAGATTCTTCTAGATTGTTTCCAAATTTCCCTCTAAAAAAATGTGGGGAAACGTCCTTTAAATTAGACCTTACTCATACCTACGCCATACGTCCAGATGGGTAGTAAGACGTGGCCCAAAAAATGATATTTCAGTGAGTAAACAGATCAAATAAAAAAATTAGAGAACTTTTTTTTTGTGTGTTATGTTTATTAACTCAAATTCGAAAAGTTAAATTCTAAGGTTGTACTTTTTGTAATTCAAATCGAGCTCTTTAATTCCAAATATAAAATTATTTTACCATTCAATTTATTAGCACAGGATATTATAAAGAAGTATTTGACATACAAAGGCATAAATAATATCTTTTAAGTGTTTTTCTTAGTGTATTATTAAAAAACCATTTTCATATGCTTTTTCAGTAGATTTTAAAATAAACTTTATACCTAACATTTAAAGGTTGGAAGGGACTTCAATAAAAATTTTATTTTCAATAATAAACAATGGTCATTTTCATCCATGACAGGCTTGAAAACCAATTCTGAAACATATCTGAAAAAAAATACGGTTCTTTGGGAGGATGTAAAGTATATTAATATCAACCATATTTTTACTGCTCGTGATCATTATCTCGGTACTAATTCCAAACGAACCATCGTAAAATATAAATATGTAAAGCATGAAGATATAAGTTTTATGGCCTTTCGTTTTTTTAAGTCACGTTGCTATCTAATGTGTTTATTAATTAATAATTTGATTAAAACGGAAGTAAGAATATTCTTAATGCGTTTTATGAAAATCGAAAATGTAATCTAGGCCAATAAATTTGAGTAACATTTAAGAAGGTAAATGAATGCAGTTAAGATGATCTTTGTATATTTTGGTGGAATTTTGTGTGCTCATTGAATACTCAAATAATATTACATATTTTTATACAGTTTAACAAAATGCATATTTTTGTATTAAAATTTCAGTTTAGAGCCATTATACTTTAAACAGAAATATTTAAAAATTACCAGAGAATTTTATTAAATTCATATTTTTTATGCTATTTTTTAGATTGCCTTTTAGTAATAATATTAATCATAATTTAATTTTATGTAATTTCATTGTTATTTATCAAAGTTCTAGCCAACAGTCCATACCTCTAACAGGCTAGCACTGAACAACACATTTCTTTAAAAAAATAATTACAATATGTTGGTGTACAATTGATTAAAATAAAACAAATTTATAACTAATAATAAAGAGGGAAAACAATAAAATAGATGATTCAATAGTGATATTCTCGCAGCGGAATAGACTACCGATGACGGGAAGATTGAGGTTCGAGTCTCGTTCGGGTGTACTGAGGGTGTTTTTTTCCCCTAAATGATTTTATACTCAACCTCCATGCAAACACGGCTACACTTTATAAAAATGTAACTTCCTTAATTCCTAAAACCATTAGCGTTATTATTACACAAACATAAAACACGAACGGGTAGTAAGATGCGGCATTAAATAAGAAATAAGGTGATGATAATTTAGGGAATAGTTCACATTAAACAAACGAAAAGTACTTAATTGGGTGATCCCTAAATAACTCTTTAACTTTGTTTTATCTTTTGTGATAAAAAGGGTATTCCAATAAACTATTTGTAAGAAAGATCTTGGAGCTCCACCAAGAAGTTTCTAATTATACCCTAATCATTGTAAAATTGGTTAAAAGGAATCCATAATAGCAAGCAAGCAGCGACAAATTTACGTTGAACACGTTACAATCTGAAACAGTCAATTAAGGTGATGAAGGTCCACGCAACAATAGCATATTAGAGCTTTTACCTGACTAAAGCATACACAAACTTAAAATCCAGTCAACTTTAGAGAATGAAGAGCTGATAAACTTAATAAGGTAAAGCAATTTCAGATAGTGCTAAATTATATGGTTGATGTGATAAACATATTATAATGTTAATAATTGCCTTTATTGAATTGCTTAAGCTGTGGCGTTTAATTTAGTCTCCTATTTTACTTAACCAAAGATTAAATACAACTAACATTACATTATTATAAATATAAATATATTAATTTAATAATACATATGAATATGAATAATAATGATAACATATCGACTTTTTAAAAAAAGTCAGAAAAGTATAAAAAACATTTGCACGCTCATACATACACCCATTCAAAAGTCAAAATGGTTTCAATAATTTAATTTAGATTATTTGACCAAATTAATTAAATAACTGCCGTCTTAAAAGAAAATAACAAAATGGCACTTGCATTTTCATGTAGGGAAGTATGGTAAAAAATGAATTTTAAAATCACATTATTCTAACTAATGCCGTTATAGCTCTTGTGATATAAATTGTTAGGCACACGTGATAAGGCGCTATGGTTGGTCGAAGATCTAAAGTCGGGGTTTGAATGCATGCCAAGTGCCTTTTTTTTACATCTTCTTTCAACGCTAATGTTAATGTGAATGAACTTACTTTAAAATTCCCTTCCTCATAGATTAAAATGCAAACAACTTGATATTAAAAAAGTTTCGATTAAAAAATAAATTCTAACAATCTCTGATTATTTTTTTATCTTTGTACGAATATTTCGTGCAGGCGTGTAACTGGTACACATTTATAGCTATGTATAATTTTCCAGCTGTCGGGAAATATCTGATATTTGTCAAATCTACCACATCTAAATTTGATTTATACACCGAAATCTATGTTACTTCTGATAGAATGTGTATTTTCTAATACTGGAGAGCCACAAAACTAGGTGCATGAATATATTAAAGCAGATATATTCACTTTTACAGCAATCAAAAATGATATGAAATCTAGAAAATCAGCATCTAATTCATGCTAAATAGCTCTGTTTATCTCTTTCTCACACACACATACACAGTTACATACGCACATATATACACACAGGCACGCACACATATACACACCTTAGCACATCTCTAAACAAGTCTCCCAACAAATCAACAGATGGCTGAATACTCTCGGATCAAATTAAAATAATCCTGAATTTTCCAACTGTTCTGTTAACGGTGAGAAATGCGTGCTAGAAGCAAGCCAAGTGTTTTGTTTAGTTTCCCACTGTTGGAGCTCACCTTTCAGACTAGACTTCGTCATTCCAAATGTCATATGTGGACTCCACACCAAATAATATTACGTTAGGGCCTGGAAAAATATTTACACATAAATAAAATAAAATTTCAAGAACATATTGACATTTCAAAAACTTTATTCAAATTAATTTTGAGACTATAAACACTTTTAGGTTTGTTATCGTATTGACATGCAATTGGGGTGAGCTCCGAATAGCCTGTATGCCAAATGTTTTAACACCACACACTGCACACATATTAAATCTAGTCATCGTTGGGATTTGAACAGAACTATATCATAGAGTTATCCTTTTGAAGCAAAATTGATGGACTCTTTTTTTAAATAAGGATGGGTCAAAATTAAATTATTTTTCAAGCAAATTAGTTTTTTAAACACCAATGAATGCTATTATCATAAAAGAAAGGGAATTATACGTTATCAGAGAAAACACCAATGTTATTATCCTAAAAGATAGGGATTTGGAATGATAAGTTATCAGAGAAAACACCAATGTTATTATCATAAAATATAGATATTTGGATTGATAAGTTATTAGAAAAAACACCAATGTAATTATCATAAAATATAGGGATTTGGAATGATAAGTTATTGGAGAAAACACCAATGTTATTATTATAAAATATAGAGATTTGGATTGATAAGTTATTGGAGAAAACACCAATGATATTATCATAAAATATAGAGATTTGGATTGATAAGTTATTGGAGAAAACACCAATGATATTATCATAAAATATAGTGATTTGGAATGATAAGTTATTAGAAAAAACACCAATGTAATTATCAAAAAATATAGGGATTTGGAATGATAAGTTATTAGAGAAAACACCAATGTTATTATCCTAAAAGATAGGATTTGGAATGATAAGTTATTTGAGAAAACAATAATGTTATTATCATAAAAGATAGGGATTTGGAATGATAAGTTATTGGAAAAAACACCAATGTTATTATCATAAAAGATAGGGATTTGGAATGATACGTTATTAGAGAAAACACAAATGTTATTATCCTAAAAGATAGGGATTTGGAATGATAAGTTATTGGAGAAAACGCCAATGTTATTATCCTAAAAGATAGGGATTTGGAATGATAAGTTATTGGAGAAAACACCAATGTAATTATAATAAAATATAGAGATTTGGAATGATAAGTTATTGGAGAAAACACTAATGTTATTATCATAAAATATAGGGATTTGGAATGATAAGTTATTAGAGAAAACACCGATGTAATTATCATAAAATATAGAGATTTGGAATGATAAGTTATTGGAGAAAACACCAATGTTATTATCATAAAAGTTAGGGATTTGGAATGATAAGTTATTAGAAAAAACACCAATATAATTATCATAAAATATAGAGATTTGGAATGATAAGTTATTGGAGAAAACACCAATGTTTTTATCATAAAATATAGAGATCTGGAATTATAAGTTATTAGAAAAAACACCAATGTTTTTATCATAAAAGATAGGGATTTGGAATGATAAGTTATTAGAGAAAACACCAATGTAATTATCATAAAATATAAAGATTTGGAATGATAAGTTATTGGAGAAAACACCAATGTTATTATCATAAAGGATAGGGATTTGGAATGATAAGTTATTAGAGAAAACACCAATGATATTATCATAAAATAAAGAGATTTGGAATGATAAGCTATTAGAGAAAACACCAATGTTATTATCATAAAAGATAGGAAATGATAAGCTATTAGAGAAGACACCAATGTTATTATCATAAAATATAGGGATTTGGAATGATAAGTTATTAGAGAAAACACCAATGTAATTATCATAAAATATAAAGATTTGGAATGATAAGTTATTGGAGAAAACACCAATGTTATTATCATAAAAGATAGGGATTTGGAATGATAAGTTATTAGAGAAAACACCAATGATATTATCATAAAATATAGAGATTTGGAATGATAAGCTATTAGAGAAAACACCAATGTTATTACCATAAAATATAGGGAATGATAAGCTATTGGAGAAGACACCAATGTTATTATCATAAAAGATAGGGATTTGGAATGATAAGTTATTAGAGAAAACATCAATGTTATTATTCTAAAAGATAGCGATCTGGAAAGATAAGTTATTAGAGAAAAGGCGCCCGCATTAGAACGGACGGAGTTTGATTAATCCCGCATTCTCAAAATCACATGCTGTGTATCAAATCAAGGTTCGAGCCTTAACCATACTGTCACAGAAAATCTAGTATATTGCGAGTCTGATGCAATGAACAAGGAATAAAAGAAATAATGTTTAAGAAAATCAGAAAGTTGAAGTTATTATTCCTATTATTGTATATATTATAATTGTTTGGAAGATAGTTACTAGACCAACTGCTAATGGATGATTTAAAAATATTAAAAAGGTTCTTACTATTATAGCTATTGTTGTAATAAGTAGATATTTTCAGATAATAGTTTAGTAAAAATACTGATTTTGGGAGTTAATGATAAAGTTTAACTTTAATATTATTCCTTTTCTCTGAGTTTTAAAAGTAGATAGCTATTTCTGATTTACAAGACCAGTATCTTTTTAAAAACATTAAAACTAATAATTCTTTTCTAACTGGGGAATATATTTTCCCTCTCGTGTCTTACAAACGGTCCGGGCTATACACATTTTAATTAAGCTAATGGTGTAGGGATGGAGAAGATAAGCATTTAGAAGAAATGCACCCACATTGGTGTAGAGAGGGAGAGTGATAATTATTTTTGTTCATGTTATACGCATATATTCTAATTATCTAATGGGGTAGGGATGAGGAAGGAAGCATTTAAGAGGTAATCTACTCGTAATAGACCCCACGAGGATTCAAACCCCAACATCCTCTTATTCAGCAGGTCAGTCTAACATGAGAGTGACGCCTTAGACCAATCAGGCAATGAAGTGGGCCACACCCACTTCGGTGGCCACATGGTCTAAAGCGCTACTCTCGCAGTAGACTTGACTGCCGATGACGGGGAGATTGGGGTTTTAATTCCGGTCGGGTGAACTGAGGGTGATTTTTCCAAAATTTTTTCCATTATAGCTCCATGCAAATACGGGTACACTTACTATAAATATAACCTTCCTAATCCCTAAAAGAATTAGGTAATTGGTACACAAGCGTATAGCCCACACGGGTAATGAGACNGAATTAGGTAATTGGTACACAAGCGTATAGCCCACACGGGTAATGAGACGCGGTGCTAAAAAAAAAAAGTGGCTCACATACTTGATCAGCCTGACCTCTAGCCCATGTGCTCACCTATACGTGTGCGCTAGTGAATAAAATGATAATGTTGCCCCTAATATCACCCTACAACATCCACTGCCACGTCTGATAATGAGATAATGAGATAATGAGATACACACCATCAATATCCACCAAACAATGACACGAATATGTAAACAAATACTTGGAGTGGAACGTTACCAAATCGAATCATGAACGTTTGGTTTCCTTCTAGAACAATGAACCGGTCGCCACAGTTTTGATTCTCAATATATCGCCCACATGCTCGGTGGATATTTAAACAAATAGCCAATGCTTGTTGGAAAACGCGGTCCCCCCCTATCCCCGCCCACTCCTGTTTCCTGTGTCATGAATACTATTTAAATTGGTTGAAAAATGATACCTGGAGTCGGGTTTATTTATTCCCACTCAGCGCGCCTGCTATCCTTCCGGGATATACGAATATTAAATTACGATATTGGAGTAGGGACCAGGAAAGTCAAACTTAGTGGAAATTGATCCGAATTTCCGAGAAGGGAGGGTGGAAAAACCCTTTAGGGTAGATCACCTTCGGTACACTTGGCTGGGATTCGAGCCTAAGCCTTCTTGTCACTTTAATAAATTTGTAAAATGACCCCTGGTCATGGGAATCGAACCAGGTATCCTTGGCTAAGAGCACCAATGCTCTACCACGGAGTTATCCAGCATTCGATCCGTGCTCGGGGTCATTCTTCACTCATAGTTTAAGGCAGAGTCTGTGATGGATATGTGGATATTGCCAACTAACAATGATCCATCATATGCCACAGCCACCGTTGACTCGGTGATCTGGCCACCGTATAGTACAATTACATTACTATCACCGGTAAACCAAACCAGACGAGACCGATGTTTTGTCCGCGTGTCCACCGTAGGAGCTATGTCAGGTATCAAACCAAGGGCCTCTTGATCTGACCTCGAAGAACCGATGCGTTGTCTGAAAAGGGAAGTATCCTGTGATTTGGTAAAGTCCAGTTTTCATGGTGAACACCTTATAAATTATGACAGATAGTAAAGTTACTAATTATACTTTCACGTATTCATACGTCAAGTCATATGATCTGCAGATGTCACTTTTGATAGATAATAACTATCAATACCTATAAGATAAATACAATCATATTAGTATAATGTTATCAATGTTGACCGCAGAAAAAAACAACGAAAATGGACTTTCTAAGAAAATTTGACTGTACATAATATTATAAATAATATGGCAAATCATAGCGGTGGTGAAACTTTATACTGCGTTAGACTTGCATTGTAACTAATCTCTGTTGCTAGAAAGACGGGAGTTCGAACCATTCTTTTATGAAATAAGGGTGATCACTCCCATATTATTTTCATTGTTGTTTCCCTACAGCTTCCCGACAATGTGAGTGCATTTAATCAAAGTTGGCCTCCTCATCCCTACCTCACTTGGATTTAATCGTTAATACTCCTAGTATCTAGCACAGAGATAAAATAAAAACCAATCAAAATAAATACGTGGCTAAACTAAAAAGGGAATATCTATTTTACTGCTTCTATTTTAGTACTTAACTAAGATTTATACTAATCCATTTTATAATGAATGACCATATTAAAAAATCTATTTAATCTTTTACACAAACAGTTTTAATGGGGAATTTATAGCTTAACAGAAAAATGGTAGTATTTTTATATTCGATTGAAAAAAAAATCGAGGGAATTTTTTTTTGACCCTCAAAGAATGGCTTAATCGACTACTAGGTTTTATAAATCGACCTTTAATTTGTCGTAATTTTTTTTAACCAATAATAAATCAAAAGTAGAATGTTTCTTTTAAATAGTTGGTCGTAGATGGAAAATCAAACTAATATTTTTGACGTAAAATTACCAAATGTTTATGGTAAAAATGAGTAATAAGGTTATTTAAATTTCAATTAAATAAGAAGTAAACGACCGAGGAGTTTAATAATCAATTTCAATAGACAAAGCGAATAACAACATATTGGGGATGGTTCGTTGATATTTTCGACCCGTAGAGCGTTTAGCGACAGTACCTACTTTGTGAATTCGAAGCTATTTTACAAAGCGGACTGGATCTTAACTTGACGGAGCTCAAAATTATGGGCCAGTTTCATATTCAGACTACGTCTCAAATGTGGCGCTATACTAAATGAAGGACACCTACCTAGACCAGAATGGAATCAGCCAGTTCCATATGCGAAACTAACCGATTCCATTCGAGTTTAGGTAGGTGTCCTCTTGTATTTAGTATAGCGCCGCCCTTGAGACTTACTCAATCTATAAAACTAAACTTATAAATACTATCAGGACCATCAACGCCAATGTACGAAATAGAAATAAAATAAATAAAATGAGTTAATCCTGCGAAGCCTCTTGTTTATCTGCTGATAACACTTTCTTTCGTTCACTGACTAGTATACACACATAATATGCTATTTTTGCCTGTACATAATTTATTTGAATTTCGAAGTAAAATCTTTCTCTCTTCCTATTCTAGATATACATTTGCTTCCATGGACCTTTTTAATTTTGTAATGTACATCCTGGCAGGAAGATCCCTAAAGGCTGGTTTCGCGAATAAAAAAAACAGCCTAACATTTTAGAAAACATTTTAAAGTAGTTTAAAGTAAGGAGTAGTAATAATTAAAGTTAAGACTTAGATAAAAAAAATCAGGAATAGCTATAACAAAATATATAGATTTATAATTTAATGAATTAAATAGTTTTATAAATTGGCAGATAAATTGAGTGACTATAATATTCAAAAGATTAATTATATTTTGCTTTTAATGAGCAATAAAATGTCATATATAAAAATTATTTTAATTTATTTATTTAGCACCGCGTCTTACTATCCGTTCGGGTTTATTTTAATGAATTTATATAACATCATCAACAGAATTAAAATATGGGTTGACGACAAATCTAAAATTCAGACACAACATATTAAAATCTAGTTACAAAACTTGGATATAATAAATTAAGGAGAGAAACAAAGTTTAAAGATCAACAGTGTTGTAAATTAGATTATAAAACTAGAATTAATAAATTAACATCTCTCAATGAAGTTTAATAAAGTAGTTAAGTGATCTTGTTACAATGATTTGAGGAATACAATAATTTTAATCTTAAGGTTATGTATGAAATCTAAGTCTTATCTTGTTCCTGTTACATTACTCCTTGTGAAACTCAGCCATTAGAAGGATGCCTTATAATATACCTTGTTTTTGTTGCGAAATGATATTGGCAACACCTTTTTGAAAATACAAACATATTTTTTTTGCGGTCAACATTGATAACATTTTACTATATTATTAGTTTTATTTTATAGGAATTAATTTATAAAAAGTGACAGCTTCAGACCAAATGGCTTGGTGTATGAATAAATAAAAGTAGATACGGTTTATTTTTTGAACTGGCAAATACCTCCATTTGTAGCATAATTGGTTTATAAAAACAGTAATATATCTAGTGTAAGTAATTTTGTCTTTATTAAGATAAATATATTTGGTTCTAGATAAATTATATAATCTGGAAACAATAAGGAAAAAAAAAGCAGGCTTAGAAGTCTTGTAGAATGTTAATGTTGAATAGAATGATAAATACCACTATAGGTTAGTAATATTGTACACCGTAGAGCGGTGGTCACCAACATTTATGTTTCCAAGGGCGCATCTGAATTTCTGGACTTATTCGTGGGACCAAATATATATTTATTTAATACTACATACAGATAGGTTAATAAGAATAATTTATTTTGCCAATACATTAAATCACACTAACTTCCAAAGAAAATATTATTTGATGAAACATTTAGGAAAAAAGTATGTCAATATGTGATTTTTAATGTTCTGTTCGTAACTACATTGCACTGTTTATCTTTTTAAGGCTCGGATCATAATTTGAAATCGCAGTTCTTATACAATTCCTTAGCTTAGCATCTTTAAAGTGAAATCTATATTTCGTTTTTACAATTTTCCCTATGAAGAATGCTGATTCGCACAGAAATATGATCCAACATATGATTGAATCTTAATCGCAAAGATAATCAGTAAAGGAAATTTTGTGTGGTCTACTAGTTCCAGAAATGTTTGACTCTATGTTAAGCCTTGAGAAATAAGTTCTGTATTTCCGAAATCATTGATTCCAATTCTTCAACATTCTTTTCGCACATTGTATTAATATATTTGGTAATAATATTGATATCCACGATATTAAATGAATTTACAAGAAATTATATAAATAATTATTGTTCATTTTCATGTAATTGTACAAAATCTGACTGAACACATCGCCTAACTTTTATATGTATCCATCATATAATTTTCTATCAAAAAATCCGTTTCTTGCAATTCTTGACATGTTTGGAAAATGTGTCATTACATTTTGTCTATTTTTATTTTCAAAGATAACCAAATTTCGTTAGGAATATCTTGGTGGGTGTGTGCAAAAGAGCCAATGGGCTCACGGGCGAGCAGCCGATACAGTAGAGAATTAAGGTTGTATAGAATAACAAATATAACTTGTAGGTGCAGGGGTAGATTTAGCGATCACATACGATAGCCAGGCTAATTATATTGGTAACAGCTACAGTACAGTGCAACTG
The DNA here is from genome assembly GCA_902155825.1 of Timema genevievae. Classification (NCBI taxonomy): domain Eukaryota; kingdom Metazoa; phylum Arthropoda; class Insecta; order Phasmatodea; family Timematidae; genus Timema; species Timema genevievae. Next base: position 97,862 of record CABFWO010002751.1, on the reverse strand, counting down.
TAACATAAAAAAGGGGTTGAGAGATTTTATTCGACGAGGGTGTGTGTATCTTTTTGTTAGGACGTTTTCATTGACGAGTTATTGAAATGTTTCTATGGCGTACTTTTACCATACGGCCAATTAAAAGCAATACTGTTCACATTATTCTGGCTAAAGTTGTAATTTGCAGCAACACTGATAGCATTAATGAATACACAATGGATCCCTATTCATACTCCTATTATTACCATTACTATTATTTCAGAATGAATTTATAAACTGATAGGGAACAGAATGTTAATTTAGTTCTATATTAAATGATTTGGTTTTTTTTTCATTCGATCATAATAGCCTTGTGTGGTTGTCCCAACGCAGCAAAGCGAACTTTAGAAATGAATGTTTGTTTCAATATAAACGTAGAATTTAGATCTCTCTATCGCGTTGAAATAACTGATAAAAAAAAAGCAATTGGAATTGTATATTCCTGTTTCATTAGGGTCGAAGTATAACATCCGGTTTCATTGTAGACAATTACTTCACTTAATTGTGCTTGGGTTTTTTTTGGACTTACTCTCTGTAATCTATTTAATGGTGATCATAGAGCATCCCAGACACTTGCATAATTATCACATATTTCTTTATAGCTTCGGACGCGGCGGGCGTAATTTGGGGTAGTAACGGGAAACGATACTATTGGCTCGTGAATTACGGTAATGGCGGGCGATGAAGTGCACCACAACGGCGTTCGGATAACAAGTGTCATATGTTTTAGTCTTCGATCGTTTGGCAATGTTAGTGGCAGCAGTTAGTGAGCTAAAGCACTTGGCAAGCATTAGTATATTAATATGCATCGTCAAGATTGTTTTATAGTCTACTAATTCTCGTCTTGTACTTATTTTGGCGAACTTAAAGGTTCGAGGATGTTCACAGATATTGTTATTATTATTTATTGTTATTCTATGTATTTAGCGTGCATTTGATGAATAAACTGACTAGGCCTATAATCAATACATAACTTACGTACAAACTTAATTCTAGAACAGGCAAAACAAACAGCCCCCAACTGTCAATTCATCAGCCAGCCTCTGTGATCTTGGGGTAAAGTGTTCACCTCAGGACCCGATGTTAGGGGGTTTAAGCCCATCTGGGGTCGACGGATTTTTCTTGAGCGATTAAAATCCGTAGCGCGATTTCCTTGGGAGTGTCAGTAAAGCCGTAGATCCCATGTCAATTGTGGCATGTAAAATTAACCCTGGAAGGTAAGTGAAAATAACTTTCCCATTAAAATTTGTAGACTTTTTCGATCACGCTCATAGACATTCTCGTGTGTTGATATAATCAGTCGGTTCAGAAAGTGTACGTTAGATACCTCAAATAAATAAAATCACTGTGAAAGAAGAAACCCATCGTCCATTCTGAGATTCGAAACCTGGCCCCTTAACTCAGTAGGCATACACGCTATCAACTGAGCTAAGGTGTCGTACCTCACAAATTAAACATTACAAATATGAATATGAAATCTCAACAAATTAGATATTAATAATTTATTCGACAGGTTAATAGGAATCTTAAATTAAAACAACATATTTCGTAGAGCTCAATTTATCTTAAACAGCTTAGGTGGCCGCATAGACTAAAGCGTTACTCTCTCAATAGGTTGAAATGCCATTGATGGGAAGATCGTGGTTTGAATCCCGGTTAGGTGTAGTGAGGGTGGTTATTCCTAAATGGTTTTATGTTATCCTCCCAAGAAAATGGATTTACAATTCCTATAATTTTAACCTTCCTTATCTTTAAAACATTAACGTAATAAGTAAATATACTTATAACCAGAACGATAGTAAAACGAGGTGCTAAAAAAGTTATCATAGTTTATCAATTAAAAATTAATACAATATATTTGATCTCTCGAAAACCCTTAATGAGGTTTTAAGGAATTTTGAAGAGTAGTAGGGTGATGAATTTTGCGTTCATGCCAGGAATCAAATCCGGGACCCTTATCTCAGAAGTGAGGCACATTAGTCACTCAGCGAGAGTTTAAGAAACATTTCTCTATGTATGAAAAAAGTGCATTGAGCAAAAACACTTAGTAATAAATAAAATGATAGAATATTAGGAAAATGGACTAATTACTACTACTTCCAGAGGAAGCTGCTATAATAGCATCGAAATATTGAAGTGTTTGTAAACATGTGTCAGTGTTTTTACTTTTATTTGTGCTTTACCATTTTCCTAATATTCTATCATCTTATTTATAGACACATTTTTTTGTAATCTTAAATATATATTTGAGGTTTAAAGTTGAGATGCGTAGAATTCAGTATTTTACGAATACGAATCTTAGAATTATTATTATTATTATTATTATTATTATTATTATTATTATTATTATTATTATTATTATTATTATTAGGACCACGTCTTACTACCCGTTCGGGCTGTACGCACTTACGCTAATGTGCAATAGTAGGGCGATTGTGAGATTAAATGGAGGACCTACAGTTTAACGTGGAATCCGAACCACGGTGGAGGCCTGTCATTCCTCACATTCACAAGAGGACAAAGAGGCTTACTTTACTATATTAATTCTTAAGTTGCAAAATAAACTATATATAGTTACTTAGGGTTGAATTATTTTTGGCTACAATGCGGTCATTTTAATATTCATGCATTCAGGCAAGTTTTTTTCTATTAATTTTTTATGACCACGTCTTACTACCCGTTCGTTCAGCTTATACGCTTTTGTACAAGTTACACTAATTGTTATAGGGATGAGAAAGTATACATTTAAAGGAAGTGTACCCGAATTTGCGTGGAGTGAGAGTGGAAAACCATTTTGGGGAAAAACTCAGTGCTTGCATCCGAGATTCGAATCTTGATCTCCCACAATCGGCAGTATATTATACTGTGAGAGTAGCGCTTTATACCATACGGCCACTGACGTGCGTCAGTTAAATTGTAAATTAGTTATTTATCTTATAAATATGTTGAGATACACTACCAATAAGCAATATGCCCGTTCTAAAACAAATTCTAAGTATTTAAAAAAATCACAAATCAAATGTTGTATTAAGCTCTCGAATCTCGAATATCCTTAAAAATTCAAGGATTTTATAGTCCCATCCCTAGCTTCAAAGTTTTATTTTGAATTTTTTTTAAATATCTATGGAAAGTCTCAATATATTAGTGATTCTAGCTTTAATTTAGAGGTTCACTTAAGATTATCTTAAAAATATCTGAGACAGTTAATAAACCCATACTATTTATGAGTACCCTATCATGTTAATAAATAGAATGCTAGCATGTTTGACGTAGGGAGCTGTAAGTCTGGTGGTTGGGTGAGGCTCATTACAATATAGTTTACTTATTAACTCTATGGCATTAGGAACTCGAAAGTTCATTGCCGCACTTACAAAAGTACGCCACCTATCCCTATCTTGAGCTGGTTCTACCCATTCCACCTCATTATACCCTAGCCCTATCTTGAGTTGGTTCTACCCAGTCCACCTCATTACACCCTAATCCCTATCGTGAGCTGGTTGTATCCAGTCCACCTCATTACACCCTAATCCCTATCGTGAGCTGGTTGTATCCAGTCCACCTCATTACACTCTATCCCTATCTTGAGCTGGCTCTATCCACTCTACCTCATTATACCCTATCTCTTTCAGGTCCATTGTAATGTTATCCTCCCATCTGCATATAGGTCTCACCCAAGGGTTTCTTCCTATTGGGTTTGCCAATTAATACCCTGAACACAGTTCTAAATTCTTCCATTAGTGCTGTATGTCCTGCCTAACGTAATCTGTGAGATTTGACTATCATAACAATGTTTTGTGATCAGTACAGGGTGCGTAACTCATTATTATGTAACCTCCTCCTCTCCTCTGTATCTTCATCCCATTTAGGATCAAATAGCTTCATAAGCACCTTGTTTTCAAACATCCTAAATTTCTTTTCGTCATGTAAGGTAAGAAACCACGTTTCATCCCTATATAGAGAGAGCAACCGGCAAAATACTTGTTTTATTTATTTAGAGTTTTACATTCCTTGACAGCAGGTAAGATGTCAACAACTCACTGAACGAGTATTAGCATGCATTTCCCGACTATTTTCTTCTCCTAATAAAATACACTTTAATTAAGAAAATGTTAGTACAGTTATATATTCCTATTCATTCCTTTCCTCCTCTCCACTTTTAATTTATTTTTTGCCTCATTTTAGTACCCGTTCGGATTATACGCATTTGTATTGATTACGATAGTGCGTTAGGGATTAGGAAGGTTCAAAAGTGGGGAGTGTATTCACATTTTCATGGAGAGAGAGTGGAAAACTATTTAGGAAAATAACTTTAGGAACGTACACTCAACCATGATTCAAGCCCTAATCTCCCCATTCTCGGCAGTCTAGACTATTCCGAGAGTGACGCTTTAGATCATGTGGCCACCGAAGTGAGTTTGATTAAGACATTAGCAATACTGAGATTGTTGGCCACGTTCAAGCAATGCTCTAAACTTAGACCCATCAATCTTAAAGCAATATATTAAAATAAAGCCTAGTTTTAAAGAATTTAATATAATTGGGTTCTTCCTCACGTTAGTATTTGGAAAATTATCTGCTGAAATAGTTACGGAACTTATTACTCCATTAGCGTTTGATTGTTGGTTTTCATTTTGTCGCGTTTGGTGAAGATAATCTAATTCTATTTTCTGTCGGGATACATTATTAGAATATTTTATTAGACTAGGTATTTTAGCACACTGTCATCTGTAGCAGTATTCAAACGATGAAAGATGTTTGGATCTTGGCCAGAAGCTCAAGAAGTGAATATACACATGGGATTATGGATTTTCTATAATCTCACTAGACTAAACAAGGTGATTACCCTCTTATGCATCCTCCTCATCATATACTTTTTTTTCAACGCGTCTTATACGCTGATATAGGTATCACGAAACGTGTTTTTACGAAATTTTATTAGTTCATTAAAATAAATATCAACATATTTTTAAAGCTGACTCTAGAAATTTTAAAAATGTATTTTACAAACTAAATTGGACCTTTTCGCCAATTTCTTTTAACAACGCATCTTACTATTTGTTCTGGCTATATGCTCATTCACTAATAACCCTAATGGTTTGAGATTAGGAAGGCTATATTTAAAGGAAGAGTGACTACATTTGCGTGGAGAACCATTTTGGAAAAAAAAAATTCTTCAGTACACCCGACCGAGATTCGAACCTTGATCTCCCCGTCCTCGGCAGTCTAGTCTACCGTGAAAGTAGGTCATATGGCCACCAAAGCGAGTATAAGTCATTGTTATCTTTCCTTTTTTTGGCCTGAAATTGACAGAAAAATGAATATTAATTGTACGAGTACAATTTTTTTAAATCAATATTCCTATAACAAATCAAATCTACCACTCGAAAAGATTTATTTCCCTCAAACAAATACTATCACTAAAAAATAAAATATGAGTTAAATTTATCTTTTATGATATTCCTATTGTGACCAAAGCCAAATAGTATAAATTTAAGGTTGATAAATTTATCCCTAGTTTTTTTTACCATGAATTGATAATTCTTTTGATCATTTTCAGCAGAAAAAAGCATTTTATTTACCGATTTTCAATATCGAGGTACAGATTTATATTTAGCAGAATCTAATCATTTTGTTTATCATTGGTTTAGGGGGTTAAAGAAGGTAGAACTTAGAATAAATACACCCACGTTCCTGTCAAGGGAGAGTACGATACCATCTAGGAAAATAACTCCCTTCATTACACCAGGCGGAAATTTTAATCCCCGACTTCTCGTCATCCGCAAATCGGTCTAGACGAGACTGACGTCTAATCCATGAGACCACCGATGCGAATAAGTATGACTAGTGTTTTTATTTACTTGAGGTATTTAACGTGCACTTTCTGAACCGGTTGATTATATCAGCACAAGAGAAGTTCTATATGCGAGAGCGAAAGGAAACATCAATTTTGCCGGGAAAGTTATTTTTACATATCTTCCAGGGTACTTTCACAAGCTACAATCAACATAGGACCGGTGGTTTTACTTCCCCTCCGAAGGAAGTTGTGCTGCAGAGTGTTATCACTCAATAAAAATCCGTCAACCCCGAGTGGGTTTGATTTCGTGATCATCGGGTCCAGAGGCGAGCACTTTACCCCAAGACCAACGAGGTCGACCTACACTTATCTCAACTGTGCAAATATAGATCTAATTAAACACTCACTGACTTTAAAACTTATCATTGAACTAATTTAAATACACACAGCCTGCTTTTGTTGGTCGAATGTTATAAAGTGTCCATCCTTCTTTAGACTGGATATCAGGTGACGGGGCAATCGGGGTTCGAAGCCAGGTTGGTTGTACTGAGGATAGTTTTCCCCTTCACAAATGCTTTTACATTCTCCCTATTTGCATATACGAGTACATTTCCTTTAAATTGAACTCTCCTCAACCCGGACGGGCTGTTAAGACGTGGTACAGATAAAATAAAATGTAGACACTGCCAGGTTTTTGGATATCTTGATAATGATAATCAGGAGAATGATGAAATGAATATGACCAATAAAAATAACTCACTACTACGTCAATATTTTGGTAATTATCGCTCAAAGTTGTAGGCTATTCAGAGAGTAACCCTTTTGAAATTTTCTTAGATAATATGTTCTGGTTAGGATCTCACCAATCTATTACATTTACTGCCTTGAGGGGGATTTCGGACGGAAAAAAAAGGGTTGGGAGGGAGTATTTTTTTTTTATTGGTTCGTCCAATCATGTAAGAACTAACACAGAACTCTTCAACAAGAGGAAAGATTGATGTTCCTGGTCGTATGCTCAATTTGCCGTGAAGAAAAAAAAAACCTCTGGTCGGGGTTGAAACGATGCAAATGGTTTACGACCTGTTTCACAGGTTCAGAGGAAACATTAAAAAAACATTCGTGTTTCAATAAAAATATTTTTCTAGACTACGTAATACTATTTATTCGGGTTATTCATGTATATAAACTAATGGGATAAAGATGAGGAAGGTATTATTAATAGAAAATGTATCTTCATTTGCTTGGAGAGGAAGAGAGGTAGACCATTTAGTAGATAACACCCTAAGTTCATCCGACTGGGATTCGAATCCCGATATCTCAATCATCGGTAATCTAATTTAACACGACAGTGATACGTTAGACCATGTGCCTACTGATGAAATTTTATTCAATATTAATTCTTATAAGACTTTCTTCGGTGGCCACATGATCTGGGGCGTCACTTTCGCAATATACTATACTGCCGATGATAGGGAGATCGGCGTTCAAATCCCGGTTGAGTGTACTGAGGAGTTTTTTCTATGTGTTTTTACCCTCTCCCTCCACGCAGATATGGATATACATTTCCTTTAAATTCAACCTTTCTTATTCCTAACTCCTTAACGTAATTAGTACATGTGTGAACAACCTTAATGGATATTGAAATGTGGAGATATAAAATAATAATTTTAATAAAGTGTATTTTAATTTTTTATTGTCTGAGATCCACTTCCTGGGATTCCTGTATATTTACATTAATAGCGTTTAGATGAGGAAGGTAATATTTATATGGAGTGTACATGCATTTTTTTGGGGGGTGGGATACAAAGAAAACCATTTAGAGGAAAATAATTCAATATACCACCCTGCTGATATTAAAAACCCTTATTTATATCCTAGTTATCATTAGACCAGATAATACGAGACTGACGCCTTTATATGAGTGTCCATGGTTGCGTAGTCAGTCCTTGGCATTTAGATAGGCTCCAAAAGGACTGATTAATTTAAGAACTTTTTAAAAAACAATACTTTTGAATTTTGGTAAATACACCAGGTGAGAAACATGTAAAAAAATACCTCCCCATTCCTTCTCGCCAACAAAGGTGTAATTTTTGATAAGAGAAACATATCTGAACATACGTCTAAATTGTTCATAAGTGGGCACTAACTAAACTAAATATAACACCGATTTGAAAATATTTATAAACCATTTAATCTAGCAACTATTGTTTTAAATGTTCTTTTGTTTCAGGTATTTTTCGAATACTGTTATTATTATTTTATTATCAGATATCACTTACCCGTTCGGGTTATAAAAACTCTTCATGGCCTTAACCCACAATCAAGCCATTCCGCCATCTGTTGATGAAGATAGTGCTAGCTTATGCAGATAGAGGGTGTCATGTAGTCAGCACAATGAACCCTCCAGCCATTAATATCAGTCTCATATACCGTAGTAGCTACTCTATCATTCAATTAGCTCCTTATTTACCCTCACAGGACTTAGCTGGCTCCGTTTCAGACCCATTTCTTCACAAAAAATCTGGACTTTCCGGGGATTGAACCCGGGACCTCTGGATATGTAACCAGGAACTCCGACCACCAGAGCACAGAGGATTCGTTTGGGCTGTACATATATTAACTAATTACGCTAGTAGGCTAAGGATGCGAAAGGGTGAACTCAGAATAAATGTACCTGAATTTGTGTGGAGGGAGAGGGGAAAACCATCTAGGATTAAAATCACCCGACCGGGATTGGAGCCCTGATCTCCCAATCATCGGTTGTCTAGTATATTTCAAGAGGGTCTTCATAGACCAGTATTTTTCAACTGGTGTGCCATTAAGGATTTAACCGGTGTGCCGCGGGAGTCAAGGGAAGGATCATAAATAGTTGGGGGAAAAAATTTGAGGTGTAAGAATTGAATATTTTATAAATCCATGAGCAAAATTATTTTTAAAATAGTACCATTATTAGAATTCTAGATAGTTTACTTATAAACAAAATCTGAATTGGCCTACTCCGGTTTTTTAAATGATAAGATCCCTCCTTAAAAAAAACTTATGGTGGACCCTAACTATTCTAGACCAGTGTTCAGTGTGCCTTGAGTTGAAAAAGGTTGAAAATCGCTGTCTTAGATAATTCGATTACCAAAACAGTTTTATTATTATTATTATTATTATTATTATTATCATCATTACTATTACGTAGCTTTTTTAAGAACAAGGCTCTAAGTTGAATAGTGGTACAGAATGGAATAATATAGTTTAATGTGAGAGTCATAACAGTAAAAGTGTAAAAGGCTTTTTCCTGCGTTGATACGAGCGGGAAATGGTTCCCTGACCAGTGCTGCCACCGTGGTGGACCGGAGAAGAGGGTTAATGTTAGGCAGCATCAGTATGGCTAGGTACCAAGGTGATTGTTCCAGCGAATAACACCACGGCCTAATTTACGGTCATTCAGAAAAATAACAACCTATCTGATACTTCAGTGAGAGGGTGGACTTTAATTGAATTATACCATTAAAAAAAACACAAACCTCAAAATCCATCATTTAAAAGTTCCTGTAATGATGTGGAATAAGTTTTATACGTCAATATAATAATATTTTATGCGATAATTGTGGGTGTCACAGGCTACAAATATTTTTTTTTTCCTAAACCAAGGTTAAAACAGTTTGCGTCCTTTGTAACAAACACGACTATGAATCCAAAAGGATTTTAATGACATTCTTGCTGTCTTGTACAGTCCAGTTTTCATAAGAAGGGACTTTAAAAAAATTCAAATATATTTTCTTGCGGGCAAAATTGATAACATTTTACAATATTTTTATAATAATAATAATAATAATAATAATAATAATAATAATAATAATAATAATAATAATATATCGTAGCTTGCACCTTTGGAAATCGAAGGCGTGCAAGGATGACATAAGCCTAGGCAACCGTGCTGTCAATTGTTCTAAATCAGCAGTTAAGCACGCGCCCCAGGTCATGTTTTTAAAACAGAGATTGATTTGCCAGTTAGCACAATATACTGTATCGACACAAACGGTAACTAAGGAGAAACACCTATATGTTGGTGGTATATAACAGCGTGCTTTAGACTTTTTTAAAAAAAAAAAAGATGGAGTGGGGGGAGTAAGAACGCCAGTTGTTATTGGGCTACTTCGAAGTGCTTTAGCTACATATCTATCAAGTCATAATCTTCTGAGGAGAATATCCTACAGCTTGAGTCCTTGTTCAGTCTGGAGGAGGAAACCTCAAACCATCTTGAAAGGCTAAGTTATATAACAACCGCGTGGCCATGTGTTCGACACCAGTTCGATACCAAAGATAGGTCAGGGCTCGGAACTGCTGAGTAGGGATATTTATAGAACGAGTAGCTTTCACTGGACTCTTACAGCCTGTTTTAAAACCTACATCACATTCATACACTCATATAGTAGCTAATATATTCCAATAAACAGGATCAAAACAAACCCCACAGCTATTTGCCACTGCTTACATATCCCATTAAGCCATCACTAGACCCAAGGATTAGGTGGAGTAGCAACAATTATATATATACTTATATATAGGCTTATATATATATTTTTCAACCATCGCTTCTTACTACCAATTCTGGTTATACACCTATGTACTAATTACACTTGAGATAAGGCAGATTCAATTTAGAGGACGTGCACCCCTATTTGCGTCTAGGGAGGGTGGAAAACCATTCAGGGAAAACCACATTCAGTGCACCCGGCAAGAATTGAACCACGATCTCCCAGTCATCGGCAGTCTAGTCTATTGCGAGAGTGGCGCGTTAGACCACGCGGTCACCGAAGCTGGTTATATAGATATTGATAAAAAAAGTGACACCACTCTATCACATGACTTGACGTATAAATACGGGAAAGTAGACCAAGTAATATTTCTAGCTATAACATAATATCCTTCCTATGAAAATTATACTGTAGCTACTAACACAAAAATACAACACTCTTTAAATGTCATGTCTTATTGATAGGATAGGAAATTCTCCATTTATAACAAATGGACATAAGGTCACCGTGCCTCACTACCTCTTCAGATAACATGCATTTATATTAATTGCATGAGTGTTGTAGTGACGAGGAGGGTATAATTGAGAGGAAATGTATCCGAATTTGTGGGAAAGGAAAGTTTGAAACCAGTGAAAAAAACTATCTTCAATATGGATTTGTATTCCAACATCCTCGTCAACGGCAAAGAAGATGTAATGATTTTGACATCTAGAAGCCGTGCGCACCAATGCGGGTTTGATACAGACTATTATGTATTTTAACTTAACTATGTTTTAGATTAATAAATTTACAGATTAATATAATTTTTATGTATTAATGTTATTAAGTCATAATTTGTGATTTATTTCATTAACTACAGGCTTAATGAAATTAATTACAGTAGAATTATTTTAATTCCAAGTCCAAGGGATATCTAAAAATATTAAATCATAATATCCAAAATGCGAATTAACCGTTTTTATGAGTATCTAGGCAGTTGGTAAAAATCAATAACCTCAAAAATATGCTACATGTAGCCAAACATATTTTATATATATTATATAATGTACACACACACACACAGTATATACATACATGAAAAAAAACAATAAAAATTTGATAAACAAAGTATTAAAACTTGTAAAGATTAACATACGAAAATTCCAGACTTAGCTCAGTCGTGATTACAATGTCACACGAAAGTGATGAAAGCCAGGTCAACACATCCACTAATCTAGGAAACCATTTCGCTAGTGTTAAGGTCCCGCTTTATCCTATTATTATTATTATTATTATTATTATTATTTAACACCGCGTCTTACTAACCGTTCGGGTTATGCGCTACATACTAATTACGCAAATGGATTAGGAATTGGGAAGGTTTAATTTAGAGAAAGTGAACCCCCATTAGCGTGGAGAGAGAGTGGAAAACCATTTAGGAAAAGCCATCCCCAGTTCACCCGACCGAGATTCGAACCTCGATCTCCACGTCATCGGCATTGGAGCTCAACACGACCAGAGCGTTAGCCAACTACGCCACCGAGGCGGGTTGAGTCGCTTCATCCTGAATCATGCGTCAATAGCTCTAACTCTAACTCTATAGGACATTCTTGGCATATGGAATGATTTAACAAAGATCGTTGGTTAGGTTTGAAATGAGTACAAACTAGAAAAAAATTAATAATGAATAGGCTTCGGATTATCCGAATATTTCCAACTAAAATTCAATATAAATGTGTTTTTTTTTACCGTTGGTTTATTTAAGAATTTCTTGGGGAGCCATGGTGGGTTTGAATTATCCGATTAGCCAGATCCTACTTATTTTTTATCACAAATCACATTTAATGTATGTTTTGTTTTAACCTAATACGCTCATTTAGTAAAAAAAAATAGATCTTAGCAGCTGTCCAAATTTCCATCCTATTTTAAACTTAATTGATTTCGATGAAACAAATAAGACGAAGAGCGGTCTTAATTTGTGAGAGCATTTTCTTTTAATTTAATTTCTCGCTGACGTTATGTAAAATACAGTGAGATGAACACCATTTCGCAGTCATTACACCCTGTCTTGTATCTTACTGCTTAGTCTTCTGTTTAACAGAGAGACACTCTAGAGAGCTATAATTATTCTTGGTTCAGAAACTTTTACAGGGGTGGATAACATTTGGGGGCTTCCAGCACTTTTTTAATACTGAATATTCATCTAGTTTCAACTTTATCTGACGGATAGAAAAGTTACTAAATTCGTTATATGTCCACACCGTAGTCAATTGTCACTGTGACATTAACAGCTGTAGGGGAATGTAAGCCAACTAGAATAATAATTACCTATCACAATATCTTTTTTTTAAACCTGTTTTACTGAGCGATAAAAATCCGTAGCACTACTTCCTTCGGGGGAGAAATAAAACCGTCAGTCCCATGTCGATTGTGGCAGGTAGAATAACTCTTAAAGGTGTATGAAAATAACTTGACTGGCAAAATTGGTAGGCCCTTTCGCTCTCGCTCATAGAAATTCTCGTGTGATGATATATACAGTTTGTTCAGAAAGTGTACGTTAAATACTTCAACTAAATAGATAGAAAAACTATTCCCTTCTTCTATACATTTAACAAAAAGCTCTCATTTCTCATTTAATGGCTGAAAAAGACGTGATTTAAGGCCACATCTACTTAACGGGAACTTGATTTGGTGGTTGAGTGTTCTGAAGTGTCACTCTCTCAATAGACTAGACCGCCGATGACGGGGAGTTTGGGGCTTGAATTCCTTTTGGCTGTACTGAAATTGGTTCTTACTAAACGTTTTCCACTCTCCCGCCACACAAATGGGAGTACACTTCTTTTAAATTCAAACTTCGTAATTCCTAGCACATTAGCATATAGTCCTACTCACACTTTGATTTTTCCTATAGCATAGGCAGTTAGTTATATTCCTCAATAATCAGTTGTAATGGATTGTAAACCGACTAAAATAATAATTAACTACCAAAATAACTATTCACTTCTCTACACATTTAACCAAAAGTTCTCATTTCATGGCTAATGGTGAATAAATACGTGGTTTAAGAGAATATTCTATCTACTTTAAAGGAAATATTCTCAAACTGTGGTATTTTTATTTATAGGAACGAAAGTTCTAAAGCTTCAAAACCACTAAAACAATCCTCATTTATCTAAAATTTGCCATTTGTAACTTTATTAAGAACAATCCTATTTGTTTGAAAGTAGATATATCTGTGTTTCTAACCATCTACTTCGAAATCAGAACTGCGACATTTCTTATGAAACATTGTTGAAAATAAGCTAGATAGTTTCAACATATAAAAAGTTTATTGAAAAAAATTATAAAACTTGAAACGTAAGGCTTTTACTCCTGCAGGGATGTACAGTACTTAATACACCACATCTTAAATAACGCAAGATTTATAGAAGTATCTAACGGGCCTGATAACTAGTTTGATGAGGGCGTCTAAAGCGTTATATAGCTTATAAATTCCTTATAAATAAACTACTAGGCGTTATATTTGAAATCATGTCATTACAAAAGCAGTTTTCAATATTAAAATTTAACGACTGTGGCTGTATACAGAAAAACAATTTTTTTATACATTAAATACTTTATATGGTTTTTAAACAATAAGTATGAGTAAAAAAGCCATTATGATTTTGCTTTGTGAGTGTATGTACACATTTATTCAACCTTACTATATTGGAAATGTTTGTAGATACATGTTAAAATTTATTTATTTAAAACATAGAAACACAACGTTGAACAAATATATAATAAGAGAGGCACTGGAGAAAACGTGAGAATTATATTTTTGGAAGAAAAACTAAAAAAATATATATTTATATATATTATATGAAACTTAAATAAATAAATTGAGAATACTTTGTGGTCTTCGAAAGGAAAGGGTTTGGAGCCCAATTAGTTTGAATAATTTATTGTATATAATAATATCAAGTTTGAAAAAATTGTTCATGAGAGATCTCTTCAAAATAACGCCATGGATTTCCATTATCAAAAGAGTCACTCAAGTGATGGGTATTCCAGATGATGTAGACACATTCTAGCTTAGAGCGCACCCATATAAAAATAATGGGCAAGCTTACAGTCAAAATATACAAAAATAAGATGCAACGGATAGAATGCTAAGCTATTAAGTCCATTGAATGATCAATAATATTGTAAATTTTATATTGGAAGTAGGGTTAACTTTTAAGGGTAGGCCTACACTATTCATATTCATAATAGGAATGGGCTACGAGAATGTTACATAACTTCTAACTATATCATAGTCGTACTAATTGGTCTTGGGGTAAAGTGCTCACCTCAGGACCCGATGTTCGTCGGTTCAAACCCGGCTGAGGTAGGTAAATAATTCTTCTTGAGTGATAAACTTCCTTCGGAAGGGAAGTAAAGCCTTCAGCCCCATGTAGATTGCGTCATGTAAAATAACACTAGAGGTTATGTGTAAAAGACCTTTCCCGGCTAGACTGGTAGGCCCTTTCACTCTTGCTCATAGAAATTCATGTGTGATGTTATGATTGGTCATTTCAGAAATTGCAAGTTAAATACTTCTAATAAATAAAAACTAAATAATAATATATACATACTCTCTCATATAATCAATCTAGTGTAGTTTTTAACAAAAAAATCCAAAATAAGTTCTCAGTAAACTGACCTTAAATAAGCTTTCCTAAGGAAAACAAACATATTATTTTGTCAATCATAATAAGAACTCATGAGATGTGTAAAGTTTGAATAAAATTGTTGTACCTATTTTAGAACAATTCTTTAGTTTTCAAAAATCAGTAAATTACTCTAATTTTTATATCTAGAATTAAAATCATTGTTTGACCTTGAGCTATGAGCATAGCATATAACATCAAAATATCTAGTTTAAACTAAATCTATCAAACCATTTCGTCTGCAGCCTCAGGTATAGACAGAGTACAGACAGATAAACAAAAGGACAGGCAGATCCATTATTATCTCGATATCTAACATTTTGACTATTAACATAGGTTCTCTATAAAATAAAGTAAAAAATAATCATAATGTCTATATAAACACGAGATGAACATGCATGCGAACTTTTCCAATTTTGTCCAAACAATTTGAGTTGAATTTGAGTGGTTTTTTACACCGGTAGATTTTTATTTCTCTTTAAAATGTATTATTACAATTGCTTACTATAATTGTATTACATAAGGTACAAACGATTAAAGAAAAACTACACCCAAAATGTTTTGTGCTGGAAAGTAAAATCCTTAACTACTCTTAAGAGTCAATCTCACCTCACGCTTAACAAACAGCTAACTTAGATAAAAATACAGCTAGAGCCAGATGTAGCATCATGGTAAGTTGTGGTGTATTTTTCTTTCAGAAACAGTGGAATTATTGAGTCAAATGAAGAATGCAGAAAACTGCAATTCGATACACCCGCCTCGGTGGCGTAGTTAGTTAACGTGCTAGTATAGTGTTGAGCGAGACTGCCAAGGACGGAAAGACCGAAGTTCGAATCTCGCTCGGGTGAACTGGCGGTGATTTTTTATAAATAGTTTTCCACTCTACCTCCAAGCAATTGTAGGTTAACTTCTTCTATTTTCAAGCTGCTCATGTCCTAACCCATTAGCGTAATTAGTACTTGAGCATATAACCCGAACTAGTAGTAAGACGCGGCGCTGAGTATAAGCATTATGCAATTCGATACGTTTTCTGTTTTGAACGTGATATTTTCTCCGATATCGGTCGTGATATGGAAGAAACTAAAACACTAGCGTAACAATTATACATAGGTATAACCCAAACGGTAGTGTGACGTGGTGATTTTCTTTAAAAATCAAGTTCTATACTGGCCAAATATGAGAAAACTCACACACAATAACCTAAAAAAGGGCCATATTGTAGAAAAACGACCCCATTTACCCCCTATGAGAACCATACCAACGAGATCCAGAATCAGATTAATGCTCTATAACCACGCGGGCAACAAAGACCGGTTGCTGAAATATAATTTTCCCTTTTAGTTTAAAGTAGATAACAAATCCGAGAGGTGCGTTCATGGGCCCTTTCAATACCCCCCCCCCCCCCCC